>JAQZBX010013952.1:0-39189 GCA_029593785.1 Cabassous unicinctus | reverse complement strand
GGCGATCGATGTAGGCCATTTTGCATCAGCATATACCATGCAGAACTGTGTGGGAGAGAGTGTGGTCTATGATGTGAACTGTGGTCTATGCTCAGTGCAAAGGCCCCAGGATGTGTATATCCATTGCGGGTGTTGTGCCACACAGATGAAGGATGGTGGTGTGGGATATTGTTGGAGGTGTGGGAGGTTGGGAACATGGGAATCCCTGTAATTTCTGAGTAATATTTAGGTAATCTAAGCATCTTTAAAAAAATATATACATACATATATATATATATATATATATATAATAACATTTATGTAAGCAAATGCACATATATGCATATGTATTTATATATCATTTAACAAATATTGGTATGTATTGTGAAAAAATTGATTTTTACCCACAATAAAAAAAAAGAAGTTACTACAATCAAAAATAAAAATGGGGATATTACGGACAATCTTTCTAACAGAAATAAGATTACAAGGGAAGATTATGAATGACATTGTGACAGATATTAGAAAAAAATAATGAAATGGGCAAATTTCTAGAAACAGGCTAAGTACTAAAACTGAGCCAAGATGAAAGAATCATTTAACAAGCAAAATGACTGATTCATTAAACAAAAATTACCAACAAAGTACAGAGCCTGCTAGTTTCACTTGTGAATCCACAAAACATTTAGAAGAGAATAAACAATATCCTAAAACTCTTTAAAAACTACAAGAGAATAGACACTTCCTAACATCCTGTGAGGCCAGCAATTCCCTCATACCAAGTCAGAAAAAGACCACAAGGAAATAAATATGCACATTATTATATCCTAGGAATATAGATGCATAAATCCTAAATAACATACTATCAAACCTAATCAGCAACATATTTATAGACTGTGACACAGGGGGTCAATTCACTGAATACAAAATATATACAAAAAATATACTAAAAATGTCTCACTGCATTACACTACATTAATAGAATGATGGGAAAAGCACCTGATTTTCTCAGTTGATAAGCAGCATTTGGCAATATGTTACAGGATTACAGGATTTATTGACAAAAACACAATGAAAACTATGAACAATAAACTGGAATTTATGATAAGGGAAATTTATGAACAAGTGTGGGTGGCAGCCAGGAGGTATTTACATTCAGAATATGTTTTCTCATTTAAGAAAATGACAAGGGGAAAGATCATTGAGGGACCCCATTTACCTTGCTGCCGCTGATATATCATTTTGTGTAGCTTCAGGCATAAAAGAGCAGTTTTTCTTAAATATATTGTCATGCATGGGGAGGAGGCCACTGTGTTTATGATGGACAAACCAAATTATTCAATTATTTCAACTTTCAATATTTCTGCAGTGAGTAAAGAGAATCCTCTTGTTTCTTAAAAAATAAATAAATAAATAAAATAAATAACTAACATAGGGAATCAAGAGGTAGATTATTCTCTGTGGTTAACCGGACAAATATGAGAATGTTCTCAAATTAATGATAAGTATGTAATACTAACATAGGATATTATTATTTGCATGGCTTGGGGGAAAATACACCAAATGTAAGATATGGGCTATAGTTAGTAGCAATATATTGAAGATGCTCTTTCATAGTTTGTAACAAATGTTTCACAGCAATGCAAGGTTTTGGTGGTGGGGAAATGTATTGGTGCCTTATAAGAGGATTTGCATGTTTGTTTTGTAAATCTACAAATTTTACTATAAACTTACTTATATATATTCATGTATGAATGATATACATCAATAAAATTTTACTTTAAAAAATAAACTTGAAGTTCTTAGAAAATAATTAAAGCATAAAAATAAAATAGAATTCACCATTTTGTAAATCCAATGTAACAATTCAGGAAAGACTCATTGAGGTTATCACTTGAAATGTGGCTGAAGAACAGAATACCTTTATCTTACCAAATATCCTGCAGATCACCTGCTAGTTACAATGAAAAGAAGGAAAAATATAACACAAAAATAGAAAGAAAACTTTACAAAGGTGCAGAATGGTGGACACCACTTTAATCAAATGATCAAAGCTAACATCAATTACAGTGAAATAATCTGGCTTTTTGTCCTTAATGGGTTACAACAAGTGGTACAAGATCATCTATGAATTATTCTTGCCAAAAATTGCAATCCCAATACAATGAAGACTTCAGATTAAACTTTCAGTATATTAGAAACACAGGGCATAGAGATCCAAGTTCATGCCATGGGGAAACCACTATACAAAATAGGAAACTACTTAAAGACAACTGCATGGTCTGTTTACAAGTCAATATTAAAAAAAAAAAAAAAAAGAATGAGAAAAGCTGTGGAGTGTTCTTGATTTCATAAAACCAAAAAGGAAATTTGAATATGGAATGTATTTAGATACCATTAGAGAATTAATGATTTTTGGTGTATGAAAATGTTTTTCTTTTTCAAATATACACATTAAAATATTTAAGATGAAGTGTTTTAGTGTCTGAAACTTACTTCAAATGTTTCAGCACAGGTAGATGGATAAATAGAAAGTTAAAGTAGATATGGCCATATGTTAATAACTGTTAAAGTTAGGAGGATTTACTTTATAGAGTCAAATTGGTGTGGTTTCAAAGTCTAGCTCATTCTCTTTCTAGTTTTTGGAGAATTTGTGAACTTTTTAAAAGCTTTTCAAAGTTTCTATTTTCTCATCTGTGCAGAGGTTTATAAAAGTATCTGTTTCATAGCATTGCTCTAAAATGAGATGAGCAAATGCAATAGAGTTATGTTATTTATTGTTCAGAATGTTGGAGCAAATTTCCCCATTAGTTATGAACAAATAACTAACCTACTCATGTTACTATTCATCACATGTTTTGAATATTCATGTCACTAGTACAAACCAGAACATTTTATAATATTTGATTTTCCAAAATTATGGAGACAGTGACTATTCATTGATTCTCTATTATTTTCCAGAAACTAGGCACTGTGAAGATAGCTATGAAAACAAACAACAAAGAAAAAAATTCAGGCAATGTCCTTGCCTTCAAAGAGTTGATATTTTAGTTTGGGAAGACAGTAAACAAAAAAATTGATACATTATCCCTTAGTGGGTGCCATGTCTTGTAATGAAAAATAAAGCAAATTGAGGAGGCCAGAGAGAAGGGTCAGGGAAGGTCACTCAGATTAGGTATCTTTTCTGTTGAGCTATATCTATAATTATAATATAAATATAAATGGATAAATAAAATAAAAATTTCAAAGTTTTGTGGCAGGAATACTGAGTAAGAAAAACTGGTAAATCTTCCTAACACCAAGTCTTATTTTATGTTCTAATTTCTTACAAGTACTAGCAGGTTACCTGTGGATCACAGCACCTGGAAATGAGAGAGTATCTGTTCTTTGTCTCATCAATTATGTCTGCCCATTCCTTTCTATTTTTACTGTCCTTGCACTATCAAAACAGAAATAAATGCCTTTCTGTTTTTCTTGCCATACATCTTGTTCCATCCCTCCTGAATCCAATTATTTTTATTGCTTTGCCTATAATTAACCTTTTATATGATAAATAATTGGGGTTATATTTGAATTGAACTAGAGAACAGTATTTTGAGGTCCATAAAACCAGTACCCCCACTTCACAGATGAAGAAATGGAGGCTTAGGTAGGTTAGGTCACTATACCATGTTCTCAGAGATAGTAAAAGGCAGAGCCAAAGGACAAACCACTGCTTGCCAGTTCCTGAATGAGCAATTTTCCTACTACTGTTAAGGAAATTTCTACCTCCATTCAATATGCCCTAATTTCTTATTTTTCAGAAAGGCTAGCTTAATTCCTGCATCAGTGCTTTTCTTCAGAGGTACCCCTTGCTAGGAGGTCCTTTCCACCATCAGATGAGTTATCTAGCTGTAACCTTTCCTGACCACACTGCCCTCACTGGTATATTTCTCTGGTCAGTTTGTCTTGATATTTCCCAATGAGGATAGTCTTTGAGCACTTCTCAGAATCATTCTGTTTCAAATCTTAGGCTTCACATATGGCTGTGATATAGCTGAATATTCATTTCTAGAATTCTCAATCTCTTGTTTTCATAATGTTGGTTTTAACTCTGGTTTTAAAACATTGGCCATCACTCATATTCTTATTTATAATCCAGTAAATCTCATTCCAATCCTGTATGAGAGTTCTCTCAAAACTTTTAAGCCACAGCAATTATAACAATAGTCTCTATAGCTGATTTGGTAAAGACACATATAAAAGTTTGTATTCATTGTCTTTTGGGTAATGTCAAATTTTCACATTCATTTCCAAAGTCAAAATTCAAATCTTTATACCCAAGGCTCTAAATTTATTTTTAAAATTGCATATTTATGTGGGTTCTAATTAAACCTTAAAATGCTTACTTTTCAGTATAACAACTGGCTGTACTCTTACTCATCTTCACACAAAATGAGAATTCCACTTAACTTACATTAACAGTATTTATTGGAAAGTAAAAGGTAATGATTAAATTTATCAAATTAAGTACAATTTGTTGATGGTAATTTGAAGATGCAGTGTAGCATCTTACTAGTGGAATCCAGTAAGTTACCTGGATAGAGTGCCTGGATGTGGCACTCTAGAGGTTAACCTATACTTGGATAAGGTAAATATTCTTCTTAATGATAATCTTAATAAAATAACAATGTCTTATCCCAGGTTATGTACAGGAAGATGTGAAAATACTATATACCTGTGGTGGTTTAAATCTGTGTGTACACCAGAAAAAAATATGTTCTTAAGATTAATCCATTCCTGTGGGTGTGAACCCATTTTAAGCAGGAATTTTGATAAGTATACTTCAGTTAAGATGTGACCCACCATTCAAGATGTGTCTTAATCCTGTTACTGTTGTCCTTTATAAATGGAATGAAGAGAAAGAGAGTGAGAGAGAGGGAGGGAGGGAGACAGACAGAGAGAGAGAGAGAGAGAGAGAGAGAGAGAGAGTCATAGAAGCAAGAAACTGAAATCAATAAAACCCAGAGGAGAAGGGAGATACCAGCAGATGCCATGTGCCTTGCCATAAGGCAGAGGAGCTAAAGACCACTAACAGATGGTCTTTGGGAAGTAAGCATCACCTTAATGATGCATTGATTTGGACATTTTCCTAGCCTCAAACTATATGCTAAAATATTCCTAGTGTTTAAGCCAACTCATTTCAATGGTATCTGCCTTAAGCAGCCTAGAAAACTAAAACAGTGCTTTTGTTCACTTTGACTTCAGTAGGCTTAGTCCCAGAAAGACTATGCACTTATGGAAAAGGTATGGGAACTATTTGTGGTAACTGAGCTGAGGATGTACTTGGGGAACCTGTAATAACTTCACCATTCTCATGAAGATCATAGGTAAGAATCTTGATTAGGAGAGATGCTTGTTTTCCCATTCCTTCCAATCATCCTGTTGATTTTTGCCATTTTTCATTCTGTTTCCTAATTTCCCACTCAACCTTCATTTTCCCTCTGACTCATTTTTCCTTGATCATTGTACTGCTGCACTGTGAACATTTCTACCATGTAAAGCAGAAGTGACCCATCTAAGCACTGGGAAGAAACGCCATAGGGAAGACCTTCATTTCCAGACAAAGGCCATCCAGCAGGGTGACTCCATTATCAAGTTCAAAAATTGATCATAGATTAACAACCCAGATATAATTGTCAATGTCACTGGACCCTGGATATATTTTTTTAACAGAAAAAATCCATGACTCTCAGGAGATGTTCCCATAGCTGGACCCATTTCAAGCTGTCTTGTGATGGGGGAAAGTCCAGAGCCTTGACACAAGCCTGTGGTCAATTATCATGTCACTTTGAATTGACTTCTCAGTAAGTAACTAGGGACAGACCTGAGAATGATTTCAATGTGAAGAGATGACTTGTCAAATCCTATAAATAGCATGTTCTTTTCTCCTCCCAGTTTTGCTAGGATCTTTCCTTTAATGCCATCCCCAGTCCCTCCCAGTGCATATCCTTCTATTTTAGGGAAAAAAAGAACAAAGAAAAGAAACTGCTTTATATACTCCTATCCCAACCCACCTAGGTCCACTGTGTCCAGCAGTCAATGCAAAGGACACCACACAAATGTTCAGAGCCATGCAACATTCAGAGAGCTGTCTGCTCTCTCTGTGGGGTTGAAAAAGAGAGGGAGGGTACATCACTGATGAACACTTTTCATTTGGGATGGACAGAGAACCAAATCCCACAGTAGACTCCATTATTGTTCCCTTCATATAGGTTCACCGATCCTACAGCTCTAGATCATGCTAAGTGATAGAAGAATTACAAGTGATGAAGTTCTCCTCATTTCATTAAGGCTCCCCCACCTTCTTCAGGAAGACAAAGCTGTCCTGGGTGAAGGTGTCATCTCTTCTGACAATAGATTGATAAACATAAATTACTTCCCACCCTTCTGAACTCAGCACTGAGCAACACCCAGACTTCCATATCTCATATTGGAGATATGTGAGGATTCATGCTCTCATCTTCCTGAAGGGTAGTTTCTGGTTCTATTAGGTCTTTGTGCTCCCATCCATCCCATTCTCTTAAAGAAAGTGGGGGAAGGCAGAGAACAACTGCTTGAGGCAGGGACTGGTTTTGGGATTTTAATGAATTTTCTTTCCTTCACAGGTTTCTAGAGATTTTAACAGCTGTTTTTAAAATTTTTTAAAGGAAATTTGGGAAAAAAAGTATTTTACATGAAAAAGATATCTGAGAACATGAAATGAAGGATGGTTCAGTAACAGTGTGCAATGTCAGTGTTAACTTCCTTCCATTAACATGGTTTTCTTTTAAAGGCCAAAACAGGCACTTATTAGGTGCTTAAGCTACCACTTTAGTTTTCTACACTCAAGCTATTGGAATACCCTAAATCTCCTCCCAAATGTGATAAAGACAGACATGACCCTCATTCATTTGAACAAATAAATTTATTTTCAAATATTTTTATTTTCTGTAGGAACATAAATCATGCTATCTAAGGGAGGAGGATTTATGATTAAGTGGGGAAGACACATGCCATAAGGAAGAACAGGGGGAAGCAGTGATGGTGGCCTGGGGGCCATGACACTCTTGGCACCTCCTGGTGGGCCCTGGTGGGAGATACTGGCTCCCTTGGAAAAATGGAAGGACAACAACTTGGACACAGGTGCTGGGAGAAAAGCATTGACCTAGTTGGTTTCCAGGCAACTATACAACTCTTCCTATTTTACATTGGACAAATCCACTGTACCATTTGGCTAACCCTTTTCAAGTGTTTGCTTTTATGAGGACTATGTGCTTTTGGGGCAACAGATTCTCTGTTGATCCCCATTCCTGGGCAGAGTAGTTCATCCCTATGGCAAGGGAAGGTCCTAACCTCACATCCTCTTCCAGGTACTCTCCTCAATACAGGTTTTCAGAGTCCCCTTTTTCAATATTTAAGTTCTAATTGACACCCTGGACCTTCCAGTGGTCTGGATAATAGATGCTTTTTCCTTCTGTTGGCCCAGGCTCCTCCCTTTGTCCCCATGTTGGATATAGGGACCCTGGAATGTAGCCATATCTTTTCTGTGCATATTTGGGATATGGGGCTCAAAGTCCTTGGAAAACAAACTATCTGAGTCAGGTGAGATTTCAGCATCACAGCCAGGAACATATCTCTGTGGGTCTCCCCCAAGTTGGAGCTTTGACTCTCTATCAGGATGCTCTTTCAAATTTGATTTCCCTAAATCTTGTTCCACCAAGCTAGATTTTGCAGGGCATTCATCAGTGACTAGAATCCTTACGTTTAACAATTCTTCATTGCTAAATGGAGAATTTTCAAGTTCACTGGCCTTCAGGGAATCTCTTGATTTGGGTCTATACAGTCTTGATGGTTTCCTCATACAACTGTTCTGGCTTATCATCAGTGCTCGGGAACATCAGGTAATTCTGAAGCTATCACATAAATGAGTCCACAGCCCTGCCTCAGATGTTTAAGAAATATCCCCTCCTTATCTTCTTTTTCCAACCATTATGGGATTTCTGCTCTTCTCATGACTCTTAAATACAGGAGCTTCTGAAGAACAAAATTAAGACTGAAAAAACTTCTATATGCCACTTGAAAGGATTCAGGATATCTCCAGGATAAGGCCTGTGAAAGATGAAAAGAAAGACATCCTTTATGGAGAACATTGTGAGAATGTGGAAAAGACAAGCTCTTGCCAGAAAACTGTCCACAGGACAAGGCTGAAATGAACAGGCCTGAGTCCTCCCAGCCAGAGAGTAATCAAACAGAAGATACCAACCATTGGGACACTGTGGGGATGAGTTACTTGAGCCAAAGTTCAATAGAAATGGAGGAAAGTCAGACAGAGTCAGCATTAAGAGTCATATGTGGTGGTGGTGGATTGGAAAAGTGGGTGGTGCAGCATAGTCGGGGAGTGATTGATGAGGTGGCTGAGTTGGGGGAAAGAGTGATATTCTGAGAGCATGGGATTGGGTGAGGACATCCGTCATTTGACTCTGCCTTGAACCTGAAAGAAATAGGGTCAGGTGCCCAGTTCTCACTCTCTTAGGCAAACTTCAGACCTTCATTATTCATATATAATATGGCTTTCGACCTTGAGAACATGGGTTTCTGTGATCTTTTCTTGTTATTCTTTTCTTTTAAAAATGATGAAAACATTTTCTCTCATTTCTACTTTGAAAATCTCAAATAAAATTGGTTTTGTGTGTGTGTGTGCATGTGTGAATGATCCTTTATTGATACTCCTGGCAGTAGTCCTGTGCTATAGTATCTGATCAGAGGCTTTCAGAGACTCAGTCCTTCTCTACATATCAGCCCTAAGACAAGGTCTTCACCCAGAGATACCAGACTTGAGAAGGGGTATGATGAATAATTTTTGCTTGACTTTTATGGACCCTGAGGCACATTGCTTGAAATTTACCCTTGAGTTAGTTCTCTGGCACCCCCAAGACATGAGTCTGTGAGTGTAGATATAAACCTTCTGCCATCTCACCCTCTTTCCCTAAAGAAATGTTTTTCAACTTTCCTGACAGGGCCCATCTAAGGAATCTGTGCAAACTTAATTTAGTGAAGGGGGGAACAGGGAAAGTAAAAGTTCATCTATGCTGGGGAATGGATCTGGGATTCACTTACCTGATTTCTGTCTCCTTCTTCCATTTATCTGGGTGAAATAAAGAAAAAGTAGAAACAGCAATATACCAAACAATAAAAATAAAATGCATTCAATGATCCATGTGGATGTATTTGTGATCATATAAGGGGCACTGTGGTATCTCAGGAAATAGAGGTCTGCTCCATCTTAAACAGCAAACACCAGCCTTAGGCAATATTGAACACTGGACACTGAGCCTGTGATGCCTAGAGATCAAGGCCAGCATCATAGAGCCACAGAACAGCCAGTTTTCAAGGGTGGGGGAGGGGCAGAGGAAAGAGGAAACCCAGCCCCTCTCCCACTTAAAGACCCAAGAGTACAGCTTGGTCTTTGATATTTTCCAACTCCATGTTACAGAATATCATATATATACCTCTGTACAATGTCTATTTATTCCAAATATCATCACATAGGAATTGGTCCAATTTTATACCTTGCCATTCTCAGCTTTGACATCACCTGATCCACAGCTCTGAAAGTTTGAAGTTTTCTCAGGATATTTTTTTTTAATTCCCAAGGATTTACATTTTCAAGATCTCCTTTGTCCTCAACTCTAGCTTCCTTTCTTAAGCTGGTTTTGCCTTTCATCAACTTGGGTATAAAACTCAGCTCCCCCAAAATAATCCACATTAAAAAAAAATACAAAGATGAATGATATTTTCTTTAATGACATTAAAGGTAGTAGAGAAGTCTTAGCACACCACATGGCAAATAATTTACCAAACTTTTATAGTAATTTGTTTTATGGTGACACATTATATAAGACAAAATTTCTTATTTTAACAATTTTTAAGTGGTATTATTTGCATTCACAATGTTTTGCTTCCATCACTACTGTTCATTGCTAAAGTTTTTCATGACCCCAAAGAAAGGTACAAGAGGGTGGCCAATCTCTGCCTGCTCTCCCTTTCCTCTGTGACCTTCCTTTTCCTTTTGAGCTCTGTGGGCCCAGACTCTTGAAGCTTCTTGATTATGTGACCTCTAATCTTCTCTTTCCTGGCATAGGGATTGTTTCTTTATGGGTCTTCTCTATCAGTCTTTGATGTTCTGCTCTCTTACTAATTTAAACTGTAAGCTATCAGGTAAAATGGCTCATCTCTCCCATGGGCCTCAGCTGTTTGAACCTCCTCATTTCTGTGACATGGCAGGATCAAAAAAGACAGAGCTCTCTCTTCTCTGAGTGTCCATTTATATCAGACCCAGCAAAGTGGTGGGGACTCAACCTGAGTCATGCCCACTGATGTAGCCAAATCAAAAATCCCCAAATAAATCTTAACAGGTAATCTAATCAAAGGACCATCAGCTGAATTTAATGTAGTTAAATGATATCACAACCAGAGGAATAGATTAGTTTACAAATCTAATCTTTTTTAGGGTGGGGGATTCATAAATTAATCTCAAACTGCCACATACACTTTACCATATAACATAAAATATTGGTTCTAGAGGTTAGGATACGGAAATTTTTGGGGGGCCATCATTCAGTCTACCACTATTGTCACATGAGGAAACACATCAGCAAATCATCATGAATCACAAATAAGTTCTAGTTTATGAAAACTTTGACTTGCGTAAATTCACTTCTTGAATTTATCTATATCTTTATTTCTAAAAAGTAGGGAAATGACTGCAATATTGTGAACAACAGTAAATAAAATATTTCATATATGAAAAGTGTATGGGGGTAAAATCTAATATTAAAATCATGGTCAAATAGATCATTTCAAATTTGGAGCTTGCATAGATTATTACCCTCAGCAGCTCTTACAGCTTGAAATAAACCTGTTACACTGCAGATGAATTTATCATTTTCACCAGTTCATTCAAGTTGCATTATAAGAATTACATTTGGTCCCCACCAAATAAATTCATCTGCACCAGTTCATTCAAGTTGCATTATAAGAATTACATTTGGTGGGGACCAAATGTAATTGCAATCTAGGCACCTTTATAAAATGTATATATATATATATATAACAAATAACATTTATGTAAACAAATGCACATATATGCATATGTATTTATATATCATTTTACAAAAAAAAAAAGAATTACATTTGGAGTTGCTGGGGAATCCTTCTCAAATGCATGCTGTTGATTAAACAGTAGCTATGGACCAGTGTTGGTAAGGGGTTATCGAGGGAGAAAGCAGTGAGAAGGGTGTGAGAAATGTTATCTATCCATGTCTTGAAAATCCTCTTTAAATTACACTTGCAGGTAGTTGGGAAAGCACATTTACTGAAGCGACCATCAATTCTCTACTCCACTTGCAGTTCTCTTTAATGCAGCAGCCAAACTCCCTTCTAACTCAACTATTCTGCTCCTATATTGAAATGAAAAGTTAACTGTAGTCTTCAGAGCAGCAAAAGGACACAGGGAGCATTGATTCAAGAGTGAAATCACAAGACAAATTATTTAGCTTCAAGTCTTCTGGACAAGTAAGTCAACATCCTTGTTGGAGGTTTTCTCAGCATAAGTAGTTTGCAATGAAGTAGACTTGAAATTTTAGCGTATTTTTTAAAGGCAGGGAAAGGTTCATCTGATGAAGAACAAGTTAATCATCCAACATTTTTTGATTCTTAGTACAAATTCTTATGTTGTTGGCAGTTGTTCGAGATTTTATTTTTTAATGGAAAAATTTACAAAATAGTCCTGTGATAGAAGCAATATAATTTACTAGTTAAGAACTCAAATTTGGGTAATATAGATGTAAATTCAAATCCCAGCACTACCACTGGGGAGCTGTGTGCCTTGGGTAAAATAATCAATTTCCTTATCTGTGAAATGGGACTAATAAATATATAGGTCATTGGATGGTAATTAGGATTAAATGGAATAATACAGGTAAATCATGTAGTGATATGCTTCTAAAAATATTTTGATAACATCATTTTCATCCTCTTTCATCAGACTTCTAGAATCCTTACAGGAACCATGAAAATAAGGTAAGTGGTGTTAAAAGCTGTGTGTAAGAGATAGCGAGTGGGGGAAGTTAAACAAATTGGTGAGAACAATAACTTAAATTAAAAATTACTGAAAGCAATTGGTGCACCAAACAAAATGCATGCGGGACAACCTTGGCCTACAAGCTTACACATTACTGCCCCTCTGAGAGAACTTCCATCTTCTTATGACCATAGTATAGTAGAGACCTTCAAGCTGGACATGCCAGGATTTCATGGCTTGATTCTGCCACTTCCCTGGTGAAACAATTTTAGTTTCCACTGACCCTAAACTATAAACTAAGAGTTTCTGTATCATCCACAGAACAATGTTGTGAAGGTTAGAGGTAATATCTTTAAAATATCCAGCCAAAGGCTTAGAAACTATGGGTACAAAATCTATGATAGTAATGTATTCTTTCAAAAACATTCATGGCTTTTCCTCAGAAAATTGAAAACAGAATTAACACATGACCTGACAATCCTGCTTCTGTGCATATACCTCAAATTAGTGAAAACTGGAACTCATACACATATTGTTACACCAATGTTTATAGCAGCATTATTATTCAATGTTCATTACCATAGTCAAGAGTTGGAATAACCCGTGTCCATCAATGGATGAATGAATAAAAAATGTGTTATATACAAACAATGTAATATATTCAGCCATAAAATGGAATCATTGGAGAGGATCACTGGAGAGGGTGTCTGGGATGGGGGTTTCATGGGAGGAAATTCACCTGAATATTCATGAAAGATATATACATTTGTTCAAATGATCAAGGGGTGGGGCATGGTCACAGTGGGTAGAGAATCATTCAAAAAATGAGAGAATGCTAAATTACCAATCTGGAGAGCTCTGTCACATTCTCCAAGGGAGCAGCAACAGTCCCCCATGTGTAGGAGCAGGGTCTGGCAAAAGAAGATGGTCCACTAATGGGTTCTTGTTATTGATGACTAGCCTTATGATTCTTTGCTCTTGTAATTGAAGCAGCCTACTGTGATGTCATGCTTAAGGGTTGCCAACTGAGAGCCTCCTCATCGCTCAAAAATGGCCTCTTTCTAAGCCAAACTCAGCATATGAGTGCATTATCTTCCCCCCAGCATGGGACATGATGCCCGGGGATGAGCCTCCCTGGCAACCAGGCATTAATATCAAGTGCCAACTGGCAATATGATTGGAAAAAGACCTTAAGTAAAAGGGGGAAAAGGTAAAGACAAATGAGTTCATATGGTGAAGAGACTTCAAATAGAGTTCGGAGGTCATCCCAGAGGTAACACTTATGCACACCTCAGTAGGATCTCATAGAACACCAAAGTGGATATCACCCCAAACAGAAGGGCTCCTGAGGGCTCTAGAGAAATCCAGGTCCTATATAAGGGGGGATAGCTCCAGAGATTGATGCCTTATCAGTGGGCTACACTTTGGAATCTGTGCTCCTGAGAGTGACAGAGTTGGCCTCAAATAAGTCCTCCCTGCACATGGTCCATCAGTCCCTTCTATTCAAACCTATATGTGGTGCTGGAGTTTGTAAGTGTTCTTCCAGGGACTGGAGACTTTTGCCTGTCCATGTCCCAGCTATGCCTGGAATCACAGTGGAGCTGCAACTCCTACTCTACAGCTCAATGGACTCACCCAAGTCACCTCGTGAGGAGATGATGATGGTCAACAACCATCCCAGGGAATGGAGAGAGTCTACAGCTGCAGGCAGGATAATCCTATCCATCTTATCCATGGGATATCAGCCCCCTCTCACTTGGAGTTGGAGTGGACAGCACCATCCCAGACTTCTCAGGAGTGGGGGAAAAGCTATGGATTAGAGTGGCCTTACTGGTATTCTGTTGTAGACATACTGTGATTCAAGCAATGGAAGAAATTACAACATTGAGGTGGGGCCAGTGACTGCTGGATGCTTTTGGGGCTTGGAGAGGGAATAGCAGTTGTATTACAGGGGCTTTTCCAGAACTTGGGAATTATCCTGAGTGACATTACAATGACAGGTATAGGCCATTTTACTTCAGTGTATAACATGCAGAACTGTGTGGGAGAGAGTTTGGTCTACAATGGGACCTATGGCCCATGCTAAGTGGCAAAGCCCCAGGATGTGTATATCCATTGCAGGTGATGTGCCACACTAAGGAAAGATGTTTTTTTGGGAGGATGTGGGAGGTGTGGGAGGTGGGGAACATGGGAATCCCTGTAATTTTTGTGTAACATTTATGTAACCTAAGCATATTTTAAATATTAAAAAAAAAGCTCTCATGAGGAAATAAAAATGATTATAAATAAATTGGAATAGTCCAGTAAAGGAATACATGACAGTAAGAACTGAGAAGAAAATAGTATTTCTTCCCTGATAAAATATTATGTTTTATGGCCTGGAATAATAGACTGCACAATAAAAGCCTGGCTTTTATAATACCTGAGAGTTTACTACAACCCTCTTCAATCCCTAAATTGTTTTCTTTAACTTTACCAGTAACCTTAAACACTTTTTTTGCACCTAAACCTGGGTTGAGTGATTGAATTAAAAATTTGAAAAGCAACCTTTGAAATTCACACATATAAATTAATATCCATTTGTAATTGGATAAATTTCAACTAACAAATTATCTCCAAAATGTTTTTACTGTTTTTTTTTAATACTGTGAATCAGATTTATTAAATGACATTTAAATTAAGTGAATCTGTTCAGAAGAGATAAAATATCTGTGTCAACTATTTTTGTATTTTTGGAAGAACCATTTTTTTCCTAAATGGGTATATATTTTATAATACCTATACATATTTATGTTTCTTTGAGAAGGTATATGTATCTGTATGGGCACATGTAATTATAACTGCATATTTGCAGATGTGTTCATTCAAACAGTTATTTAGAACATCCTAAGGATGAGATTTTAAGGCTGGAAATAAAAAGAAAACAAGATATTCACTGATTTCATATGTAATAAAGTAGAAAGAAAACAAAATGTGTTTGCACAAGACCATGTTGGACAGGACAAGCAATATCCTACTTGAACTTTGTGAGATTGAAAAGCCCCCAATACAAGTATTTTGTTGAAACCTCATAGTTTTGATCACAACTGCTGTAGTCAGAGTATATTTGATATCATGAATGATAGAGATGATCAGAAATATATGGAATTGGAAAAATGAGAGAAAGTTATTCAGGCAGGATTCACTCTAAAATTAATGCTGCCGTATTTCACAATTAGAGAGTGTATCATTTTTATTTTATTCTCAACAAAGCCCAAAATAAATCATTTTATCTTCCCTTAGACAGAGATGTATATTAAATTCTTCCAGGTAGAGCCTTAGAGGAAACATATTCATAATTGCCAGATAAAGATAATTGCAAAGTCTCTTCTCTGTCAAAAAGAGTCTAAATAGCACTACAACATCCAAAATAGGTTCTACTGGATGAATCTGTGCCCTTGCTGAAAGAAACAAAAGCAGCAGAGACAAAAGAGAGTTGATTATATCTGAATCAACAAGCCATAAATTCTACACTTTAAAAGTTGAATAGAAAAGCAAAACTGCAAACCTGTTTCAGAAAAATGAAACAGGGATTATTTGAGATGTCGACTCTTACAATGCAATTCTAAGTGAATGAATCCAGGTAAAAGAAGAGGATCCAGATTAAGCCCAGGGAAGAAGTTCTGCCAATCTTTGTGACTTCACTTCCATCTTCATAAGAAGTGAATTAGTACAAATTAATCCATTACAATAACTAAATATTGTGATAAGTATATTTTGCATACAGATTAATAATCAACAGTTTAATAAAGAATTCATTCCAAGTGAGAAACCAGTTTTCCCAATGGTGATTAATCCATTTGATGGTCTCCAAATATCCGTGAACTCTCACCATAATTTTATCTGCTTTGAAATTGAGACCACGTGAGTAGATTACACTGGTGATATGTTTTGCACTCAGAAAAAAACACAAACATTTAGGAACCAATATTCTAGACTCCAGCATTCTTTTTCCCTGCTGCAACAAATCTGAAAGACATGCTTAAGATGGCAGGAATACACAGAGGGAATTTCTGAGTAGATACATAGAGCACAAATGAGGTTCTTACAATCCTCAGTGGATTTTGCTTGTGTTGGAAATAAAATTTAGTAGGTTGAGCCATTCAGATTTCAAGATTCATGTTTTATTACAGCAAAATGCAGCTTAATTTGCCTAATTCATTGATTAAATTAATCTTTACAAAGACTGATAGATAGTAATAGGAGTGCAGATGAGCATAAACTTTTGAAATTTTCCTGTTTCTAAAATAGTGTAAAATGGATAAATAGCAAACCCTATAAAACTATATCAAGTTAGCACTTCTCCCTGCTTCATTGTAACACACTGAAGTGTACAACTGTAGCATTTAAATTATAAATTTATACATCACTTTTTTTACCCCTTAACCAAATATGTAAGATAATACTTAAGAAAATTATACAATCATATCTTAAGGAGTATAAAAATCTATTATGAACTCCAATATGAACTCAGTATTCTTGTTCTCAAAATTAGAATAGCTGTTCTAGACAGTTCCTTCTACTATACATCTTTCTTAGCATAAGTTTCAATTTTGTACCAAAGCCCTGAAATCCTTATCTCTCAAACTCTCCTATCATCTGAGAAAATTATGCCTCCTACTTGTCAGGAAAATAGCGGCCATCACAGTATCATTATTTCATTCTCAAGTTTCATCAATAATGATATCCAAAAATCATTTCACCTTCATGCTTTCCTGCCCAATGAGATATATATGTGCAAGGGCTCCAATTGAAATTTAATATGTAATAATTTGATTGACTTACAACTCCCTGATGCCTTAGAAAATTTTCTTCTAACTCCCATGACCAGAGCACACTCAAATTATTTATGGGGTCCTGTAAAGATTTAGTGAGAGATTTTTCTGTAGAATTAAAATGAAAGGTATCACAAAATCCACTTTTCTTCTTGTTTGTATGTCAATTAGAGTTAAAGTTAGAGTTAGATATAGAGTTAGAGTTGTTAGAATTAGAGTTACAAGAGATTCTTTGAACCACTGGTAGAAATTCTAACTATAGGTTACTTTCATATTGTCTCTACTGACATTGTCTTATAGAGCTAAAACTCCAATCAAGCAATCTGGCTGACAAAAGCCATGCCCTATATAAATGAACAAGTGTTTCCCTGGATCCTCAAGGACACTCACTTCTTGCTTAAGGAAATTTGCTAATGGTGGATCTTTTTGTTGGGGTAGAGGGTGCACACACCTATCCATCATTTCCTTAAGTACAGGAACAATCTGAACCCAAAATGTCAAGTGAATTATACCAACTCAAATGATTCTTGGCAAGATTGCAACCAATTCCACATTGGAGGTTATGAGAGAGAAAATGAAAGTGGAGCTCTCATTCCTAGAGTGTTTATCTTCTTCAATTTCTGGGTAAGGATTTCTCAAACTTTCTTGTTCTAAAGACCCCTTTGCCAGTCATGGACCCCTTACCAAGTCCACAGTATACTGTGTATTATTTAATAAATATATTATACCTCACCAACATGGCCTCAAAGAATAATGTTTGTTTGTTTTTTAATTTCACTTCAAGCTCATGGACCCCTGGTTAAGAACCCCTACTGTAGGTGTATTTTACAAGATGGGGGGCCTGGCTGGTTGTGAAATTTTCGATGACCTTTTCATATAAACATAGACCATCACTTTTTGTATGTGTGAACTTTCATCTGTGGGGTAGAAGACTACTCTATTCTTCCATATTTTTTATAATATACTGACTTTTAGCCACTCATACAAAAATAAATGTTTATATCCATGCATTTTAAATCATTAAACTCAGAAAAAGAATCATGGGAATCAGTACTGTATGTTTTCACAGTCAACCATTAATTAAAAGTTCACAGTCATCAGAATATTTAGGTGGTGTTTATATTGTTTTAATAGTGAATCATATATTAAATAGATCTAAGTATTATGGTAAAAATCATATCTCATGTGGTTATCTTTTTTGCTGATCTTCATTCCTACTATAAATCCATATATCCATCTAGTATCACTTTCTTTCTGCCTGAAAGCCTCCTTTTCTATGTTGTATTGGAAGTGCACTGACAATGAATTCTGTTAGCTTTTATGAATGAAAACATCTGTATTTTCCATTTTTAATGATATCCTTGTATGTATACTATAGCTTGACAATTTTTTTCTTTCATAAATTTTTCTTTCACATGGAGTTCCACTCTCTCCTCACTTGCATTGGTTCTGACATGAAGAATGATGTCATTCTTATCTTCTTTCCCTGTACATCTATCTATTTTTCAAGCTTGTACTCTTCAGAAGAGGAAACTGAGACATAGAATAATTGAGATACTTGCCTAAGGTGACACAGATTGTCCAAAAGTAAAAAAAAAAATATTGTTAATAGAGTTGCAGTAATAAGTATTTCAGTCATGAAAACATTTCCCTCAAATTAATTCAGAAAATATATTCTAAGTAATTTTTATGAGAAATACACTATCTTAATGTTTTCACATACTATTTTTTTATCTTTCTTAATAATAATATTTAAGTCTCTTTAACAGGCCCTAATATGTTAATGTCATTCAGAAAGTCATATGCTTAGAAAGTAGAAGAATTGAGAATCATATCCAATTTTATTCCTTTCAGGTATTATTAATCTAGGATGCTAGTATAACCCATTCATGTATATGATGTCCCTTTTCAGAAGTTTAATCTTCTGCATAAACATCATCCCATCCTGCAGCCAAAAAGAAATTACAAAATCAAAGATGCCTAGAAAATGCTTAGGCAGGTTTCCAGCAGAAGTATCAAAGATAAGAGGAGGCTAGAAGATGTTCTTTTCTCTCTACCCTCTTTCTTCTTCAGCTGCTGAACATTGAATCTGTCTGAGGAATAATGCCTGCCTTCCCCTGGTGATAGAAAATTACTAAACAATCCAAACCTGGTCTGAGGCAGCACTTCCTCTCCTATCCAGTGTGCATACATCACAGCACATTTTATTGATGAACAACAATAACATTATTAATAGAGCTCTGGATTAGAAATCAGATCATACTTGACTTAAATCAGAGCACTAAAATTATTGTTTTTGTCCATGGCCAAATTTGCTATTATATAGAGTAAAAATTACAATAACTTCATCATAGGGATTACATGAGAATAAGATCAAATATGATACTTAAGAAATATGACTGATGTATAAAATTCTCATTACATATTAATTCTTATGATATTCACATTTCCTTTATTTCCTAGAAATTTTCCTGGGAATCTTAATTTCACTGTAAGATATTTTAGAGGGGAAACCAAAGACTCCTAGAATGATTTCAGATTATAATTACTTTTGAATATTTACTGAATGCTTCTAAACTTGTCTTTCTTTTCTCATAATTTCAGCATTTGCCCACAATCCTAAAATCCACAAGAGAAATGAAGACAAGCTGCACATATGAGTTGAGGATATCTTTGCCAGGACCAAAGTACTGTTGCATCATGAGTTCTCTGTTCCTATGCAGAAAATGACAACAGAAAACAAAGCGTTGATTCTTTGCCAGACAACATTCTAAGCATTGCATGTATGTTCTTCTATAAGTCCACAACAATCTATAACATAGTTTCCTTTGCATCCCTTGTGCAGTTGTGGAAAATGAAGCATAAAGAAGCTGAGAACCTTGACCAAGTTCACATAATTTTAAGTGGAAGATCCAGCCCTGGAGGTGCAGTTTCTTGAAGTCCAGAAAATTTATTAAGCATGGCAGAATTTTAATATTAGAAAGGAGGATCTCTTACCTGCATGTGTCTATCTTCAGGGCATCAACAGTAGAATAGCTGATTTTAATGACCTAGCTATTTTCACATTTTATTTTAATTCTCCCTATGACTCTGTGAGACAGGTAATAGGATTGTTTTATATACTCAAACTCTTGAACCCATTCTCCTATGACTAAATTAAGTTATGCCCTATCTCCCAGATTCTAGGTTGACTTCCAAATGCACACATAGGATGCTGCTATCCTACCTCTGCCAGCTCTCTGCTTATCACCCTTGGTCACAGATGCCACAACCACAAGAGAGAACAGGATACACTTGTTTAGTTCTCAATGTAACCCTCTGGGAACAGAAAGTTCAGAGCATACCTAACTCCTTCTTGTGCTTAAGCAATATTCTTTAAATGTTTACCTTTAATCATACGTGAAAATGTTGAGGACAGTCTGGGGATTACTCAGCCTGCAAGATTACATAAACATAATGAGCCACAGATTGTAGAAGATATTTGTTTCTAAATAGCCAACCAGTATACATCTAGATTCTGAGGGAACAAAGGAGCTACCACCAGTCTTTCACAGGCTTTATATAAATAAAGAATGAAAAGAGCTGATACCAGAGACCTGCTACTCCAGAATAACTTTCATTTGTTGCTGAGTTCATGGTACTTGCAATCCCCAATTATTCTGCATTAACATAGTTTGTTATTTTCAGGTCTTTAAATCATGTTATAACAAAGATCAAGAGACTTTTTAAATACACTTTTTTCTGGTCACCAAAAAAACAAGAGTGACAACATGCAGCAGGGAGGTTTGGGAAAAGATGTCTTTCAATGGTTAGGTTTCTCCCCATCAACTTTTTTGAAGCCTAAAACTTGGGAAGAATACAAAAATAGTCTAAGTAGTCTGTCTATTCTAAAAAACACACATGTCCAATAAATCCTGGTGTTTTTGTTTCCTTGCCTAGAAATTGCCTGTTTGCTTTTTAAAATAGATCCAGAGAATGTTTCATAAATTCCTTAAATTGACTTCCTATTTGCAAAGTATCTGAGATCAACATATGACAGAAGTTCTCCAAATATTGATATTCCAGAGAATCAAATAAATTTGCCTTGCATCATGCTGCCTGTTTTATCCTCTTGCTGATATCCTTCTTTCATAGGTGGATGATAAAGAATTTAAGATTTAATTATTCAGTTTTCAATTAATGTAGCATGAGCTCACAAATCTATCTCTACATATCTTACTGCAGATTCAAATATTTACTCAGTTAAGTTGATTTGTAAATAGGACTAAATCAGCCATGATGTCAAATTAAACTCACCTGATGTTTTATAGGCAACCTGAAGTAAGTTAAAAATGTCAAGAAAACAAACTTGGCAACTTAGCTTCAGCAGCATAAGTGATGAAAGAAGAGGCACAGGAGAACAGAATCTCATGAATTTGTCTATAATCCTTGCAGATCCATTTTTAAATTTTCTTACTTATTAGAGAAGATGTGGATTTATAGAACAATCATGCATAAAATACAGGATTCTTATATACCACCCTATTATTAAAACCTTGAATTGGTGTGGAACAGTTGCTACAGTTGGTGATAGTTTTTATAATTGTATTATGAACTATAGTCCATGGTTTAACTTAATGCTCACTGTTTGTTTAGTCTAGTTCCAGGGATTTCTTTTGTTAATTTTTATTCTGTAAGATGGGCCCATTTTGATTGCTGTTTTCCATAGGAGAATATATGGCAGTAATTGGAAGACCATTCAGGCATATATTATTTCAGGAAAGGTGCCTGAAATGTCAAAAGTCATAAAACTGTATGTGTTTGTGTGTGTGTATCGAAGTGGCCTATGTATTTGATGTGTGATTCAAAATTTATCCAACATTAATGTTAAGATTTATCTGCTCAGCATTTCCATCTATCATACAGAAAACATTTTATGTGACAGATATGTTATTCTCTTGATCAAAATTTATCTAATGCCATTGAAACCCTTGTGCATTTGCAGATAAATCAATTATCCAAAAGCAAACCTTGATTCATGGGGCAGTGAACAATGTGACAGAATTCATCCTGCTCAGTCTGACACAGAACCCAGACATGCAGAAACTCTTCTTTGCTGTGTTTACACTCATCTACTGTCTTTCTCTTATGGGCAACCTACTCATTGTAGTGACCATCATCACCAGTCCAGCACTCAGCAATCCCATGTATTTTTTTCTGTAATTTTTGTCCTTCATAGATGGTACTTTTAGTACTATCACAGCCCCCAAAATGATATTTGTCTTTCTTGTGAAAAGAAAAATATTTCCTTCAATGGGACATGACTCAGCTCTATTGGAAGCATTTAATTTGTGGAGTTGAGGTCCTCTTGCTCACAGTGATGATTTATGACCACTATGTGGCCATCTGCAGTCCCCTGCACTGAATGATCACAATGAACCAGAGGGTGTGTGGTCTCTTCGTGGCTGTGTCCTGGACTGAGGGATTTCATCATGCCCTGATTCAAATCCTTTTTTGATGTCGTTATCCTTCTGTGGTCCCAAAGTCATTGGCAATTTCTTCTGTGATTTTTACCCTCTGCTAAAACTTGCCTTTACTGATACTCACATCCTAGGACTCTTTGTTGCTGCCAACACGGATTTCACGTGTGTGCTCATTTTTTCTATTCTTATTACCTCTTATGTCCTTATCATTTGCACCCTCACAACTCACAGCTCTGAAGGACAGCAGAAGTCTCTCTCCACCTGCACTGCACATATTACCATGGTCATCTTACTCTTTGTGCCCTGTATATTTATATACCTTTGGCCCACAGGCACCTTTCCCATTGATAAAGCAGTGGCTGTATTTTATACTATGATAACACCTATGATAAACCGTTTAATCTACACACTCAGAAATGCAGAGGTGAAAAATGCAATGAGGAAGCTCTGGAGACAAAGGGTGAGTTTTTGTTCTTTTACTAGTAATTTAGAAGTGTGTAAACAGATAAGATAAATAAAATCTATTCATATTTTAAGATTGTGTATAAAGCAAAATAAATGGCCTTGTATTCAGAAGATGTGTATTAAGTACATATTATCCCCCTGTTATCTGAAAACTTTGATGGTTTCTCTTTCATAAATGGTGACTCTACTCCAATCCAATTACAAAATTCATTGCATACAAAAATTAATAATCAATGGAATTTGGTTAATGTAAATGAAATTTTCACAATGTTTGGAAAATATATGGCATTATATATTCTATACAAAAATTATCTGCAAATCTTCAGGTGAAGCTTATGTAACCAGTAGCCCAAGTACTTTAAATATACAAAAAGTTTTATTGTTAGAATTTTGTTAAAAATCCACTGTGTTAATCCTAACTTCTGCCATCAATGTAGGCAATTTTTTGTGTGTGAGAAATAAAGAAAATCAAGTAATTAATGGGTTTGGAGGAAAAAGAGAAAATCATTAAGGCAGGAGGCATCCCATAATTAATGCTGTTCCTTTGTACATGCCACTAAGCATGAATTACATAGTAAACTGGACTCTGCTCAGATGAATTATTTTTCTGCCTAAAGTGAAGAAAGGATATTAAATTATTTCAGGTACAGTCATAGAGTAACCTTGACATGATTTTTCCAGGTAGACTACATGTGTGAGTAATATTTCTGTCAGATGAATCCCCACAAACTTCACCTTCTAAACAGCTTTTATTGAATACATTACAACCTTAGCTAATAGGATTAAAAAGGGAGTTTATGAAATCTGAGTAATCATGGCAGAACGTCTGCACATTCAGATTTGAATAGAGAATTGCAGACCAACTGCCCACCAATGAAATAGGCAGCCATTTGAGATGTGGGCACTTACAGGACAATTCTAAGAGAATGAATCTGGATAAAAGAAGGGGATCCAGATTGCTCAAGGCAGATATCCTGCCTAAATTTGATTTTACATTTCTATGTTTGTAAGGCCTGAATTAACCCAAATTACTTCTCAGCCATTCTTATCTCTCTTGATTTATATATAATACATGCACATTAATATGCAACAGTTTGCAAAAAAATTCATTCTTAATTAGAGGACATTTTTTCTCAATTGTGACCAAAACATTTGTTCATCATCAAATATACATATGCTTCAACACCTTATCCAAGTTTTCAGTCCCCTTTTGTTTAAGAAGGACCATGTGACTAGCTTGCAACTATGATGTGTGTCACATACAGGATGAAGCCTACAAGGGCCAGCGTGCTAAGATGCAGCTTCTATTTTCCCTTCGGCAGCAAGCCTAGAAAAAATGCAATGCAATGGCAGGTTTATACAAAGGAAACTACCTGGACTACTGAGTAACTACAAGGATGACAAATTCCTCACATGATCCCCAAATCCTCTGTGGATTTTGTCTGTACAGAAAATAAAATTGCATATATTAAGCCATGGAGATTTCAGGATTCCTTTTTCACCACATCAAAAAATACCTTATCCTTACTAATCCTCAGGCTAACTTCATCATTACAAAGATTTATGTGTTAAGAAGAGGACTCATCAGCATTACTTTTGAAATTATCTAGTTTCTCAAATAATGTAAAATGGATAAATTGCAATCCTTCCAAATCAAATCAGATTAGGCCTCCTTCTGCTTCAGTGTAACACATTCACATACTGAATTACATAAATCATGAATTTATACACCTCATTTGTTCCCTTTACCTAAGATTTAAGGCAACACAGAAAAAAATTATGCAGTCATACATTAGAGGATTCCAACAACAATTATGTATTCCAGTTATGCTAGTTTTTCAATGCTTCTTGAACAAATCTTCTTGCTAGTGTTCCTATTTGGGTGAACAGGTCTTTTTCATCTGGGTAAACTTCCTGTATCATCATTTTGGATAGCCTCAGTACCCCATGAGTAGCATCTAAAATCTTTGCAGAATGTCCAGAAAGGTGGGATAAGAGCTGATTAAACCACCTGTTATTTTGTTGCAGATGGATCTTCATGGTTTGTACAATTTGAGGAAAGTTTCTCAACAAATATTCCACACCTCACAAGCATAACGATTGAACATGCTCTATCCTCAATACAGCTCCATCTGGGTATTTCATATGGCCATTCCATAAATGTCCTTTGTATATCTCTAGAGAGGAAGTATCAGGATTTTTGGGACATTAAATCATACTGAAGTTCATCTACCTCAAGTCTATCTCTTGGATCCATTTCTACATCCCTTAAATGCATACCCTCTGTTTTTACCTACTGTGTATTCTGTGGAGCAAATGAATCTCTGACATACTTGGCAGTTAATAGTCATATGCTTCCCATTGTACCAATGGTTTAGCAACATATCATACTGATTTGTGGCAACACAAAACCCCCAGTTTTCAATCTTCTATGGCCTGTATGACTTTTCTAATGTTTTTCACAAGTCATCTGAAAAATAAGCAGATTTAAATATAGTTCATGATCTATAAACTCTAATCCCTAATTAAGCAATAGCTGTCAACTCATAAATTGAGTCTTCAAGGCACTACATCTCTTTTCTCCAAATAAGTCAAGTTGTTATTTTAAGCAGAATTTGGAAATCATCAGGCATCCAACTCCTCTTCTCTGGAGTAAACAGGTCTGCAGACTATTTTCAGAGTGAGCTTTAATCAGCACTATATCTCAGAGATGACTTCTTGGTATCATCACTCACATATGGCTGCTTTTCTCTTTGAGGTAATACCCACTGTTATTATTTATTACTAATTTTAACCCATAACTTTATCCCCATCATTGTATTTTCCATTTCAACATGGCTGGATATAAGGGCAACATTGTTAACATAAACTTTGGATACAGTTTCAAACAAATATCCTACAATTAAATGGGAAAAATATCAGGATTATCCTTGTCATTTTGCACTTGGACCACATTCATAGTTATCCTTAAATAGATTACCTGAGGTAAAGTTATGGCCCATCTTAAAATATATTAGGAATATATATTTTTAAATTTAATTGCATGGATATTATGTTTAGGTATCATTACCACCTTCCTTGGGTATTCATAAATTTAATCTCATACCTTTGCTCACTGGATGCAAAAGAAAATTCATGCAAGGTGATAAAGATATAAAGTTGTGCAATTCGATCCTGCTTCACTTTCTCATTTTATCCTACTGATGCTAAAAATATTTGCAATGCAGTCATCACCTGCAAAGAATTCATAAGTCTGGATATTTGAAAGGACTCACAAGACTCCAAAGAACATTATTAGGTTTGGCTTTTATTTTAAGGCAAAGGATACTGTGCAATAAGAGTAATGGAATGCAAGTAAGCACTGGATTTCAAAGAGATATCTAGGCACAACTAGCCCTGGATTTTTATTCACATGTAGGGAAGCTTTTTTCTCCAGTTGAATAACCAAGAGGTTGCATGTAAATCTTGTTTTCAAGAGGTTCAAGGCATATGTCCCCAAAGGGGTATTTGTGTCTCTTTGGTCAAGTTACTTCAGTCAGATGAAAAGGGTCTGTGAAAGAAGAAAAATGACCCTTGGATTTACCAAGGGATATTTAGACTTTAAACAGCACATCAAAAATCCCATTGCCTAGGGCCAAAACAAGGTGTTCTCAGAGCTTTCTTTGAGAAATAAAATAACTGTATCTTGGGAAGCAGATGTGGCTCAAGCAGTTGAGTGCCTGCCTCCCACATGGGAGGTCCCGGTTTGGTTCTGGTGCCTCCTAAAGAAAAAACAAACAGACAGCAAGCAATAAGCAAAAAACAAACAAACAAACAAGCAAGCAAAAACAATGAGGAAACAGACAAGGAAGCCATCTTGTGGGGTTGATAACTCTATCCTGTATAGACCAACCTCTGAATATGGTCAAGCCTTTTAAATAAATCACTAATGAACATTCTTTCTTCTGCATATTTTGTACTATTTATAGAATAGAAAAATCAAATAGCTGTTAAAATGCTAATAATTTGTACCATCAAATAAAGTGTCAGTATTATCTTAAGCATTTCAACTTGCCAAATTTCTAGAACAATCTTGTTCCTAATCATGCACAAGTTTGACAACTATTTTACCTACTCTCAACATTTTAATTTTTTTAAGGTTTATTATTTTTTATTTACTTTATTTTTCTTTATTTATCCCCTCCTTCCCTCATCTGTCACTCATCTGTCTGCTCACCTTCTCCAGGATATATTGGGAACCAAACCTGAGACCTCCCACATGAGAAGGGAGTGCCCAACAGACTGAGACACATCTGCTTCCCATGGGCTGTAGAATCTGCTGCCTTGTGGCCTCTGCTTGTTGAAGTGGGGCAGCATCCACTGTCTTATTTTAGAATGCACCTGGACTGAACCTGGGACCTCCCATGTGGTATGCAGTGCCCAAGTGCATGAGCCACATCTCCTTCCCTAGTGGTTTTATTTAAATTTCCTAATACATTTAGTTATCAATATCAGTATTATCATATATTTTGATGAAATCAGTCATATTAATCCTATAAATTATAGTGGTTTACACCAAACACAATAATTATTGCAAAATAGGTCATTTAAAACTTTGAAAGTATTTTCTTGTCTTTTCAAACAAAAATGCCCTTTGCCTAGCTATCAAATTTGTCTTGGATTGTAGAACATATCAAGTGCCAAGTCTCAGTCAATTCTGGAACTGAGTTTCTTGGTGCCTAGCCATGTGCCCTGTTTCATAATGAAAGGCTCTTTGAACATAGGATCCCTTATTAAACTTACCTTTAGTTAATGGCCATCTTCCACTAACCAGTAAATTTCTAGTAAAATTTAATAGATTTACAGTTCTGACCAACTGCACTATTGGGTACATACAGTTTTAGTTGATTATGGGAACTTGACAGTTAGAGAGCCCCTAAAAAATTCACTATATCTCTTCATGCATTCCCCCAAGAATCAAAAGATTCCCATAAATTCATCACAGTACTTCTGTAAAGATCACAAGCCATTGCTTTTGCACTACCTGTGAATCCATTTAATGACCATAATTCACAACTCCTCTTGTATTAATGTGCATGACTTTTTCAATCTCTGTTTCCTGGAATGCTGTATTCATATTTTTGAGATGGTTTTATCCATTTTTCTAAAACTATCATACCTGTCCAGGTTGCTTGTGATCTTTCACTTCATCCTGCAAAATAGCATCCCTTCTAAGTGGCCAGTAAGGGCCATTAAGTCCTTTTCCTCAGTGTGGTTCTCCTCAGAAAAGCTAATTCTGCTTGAAATCCTAGAGCTGTGCCAATATTATAAAGGTTATCACATAGTGTTTTGGCTAATGATAATTTATCAATTAAACATGGTGTCTCCTAATATGTATTGCTCAAGTGTAATTCAAATATTTATTTTGGACCCCAAATTGTTGAATTACCCAGGATACTGACATATAGATATTGTTCACCAACACTTACCTTGAATTTGCCAAAGAGCTTTCCATGGTACACCCAGCAGACATTGGAGCTAAGTATGTGAGCCCACCTAGTCAATCCTAAAATTAGATTGATTTCTCTTTCATGTATTCTTTACTGTGATTATTGCTCTCAAAGTGAAAAAATATGACTAATAAGCATAAAATGATAGGGCAAGTCAGACTTGCAGAAGATAATTTATATCCTTAGTATCTGGGTCAATTACTCAACAGAACTTCACCTAGGTTAATAATTGCCCAGTGACCTGGTGAACTGTTGTCAAATGAAGTCCTTTGAATGCATCCAGGAGTACTCTTTCTCACATGTTCTCTTCCAAAAATGATCTAAAATGCATGTAAACTGTAAAATTAAAATGGAAAGACAAGCAAAAATAGAATTATTCAAAGTATTAACCCAAAAGGTGTTTTTGAGTCATTAAGCACATCCATAAATATCTCCAGAAAACAAAAAACAAAACAAAACAAAAAACAGTTCTTTAATCCATAGGAGCTCATCCTGTGACTTCAGCAGCACTTGAAGGAGGAGATTTCCCTCTTATGGATATCTATAAATATAAATTTAATAATATTTTTCTCTCTTACACTCTATTTCAATTTCCTAGGCTGCTTCAAGCATATATCATGAAATGATTCTGTTTGAACAACAGGAATTGATTAGCTTACAGATTTGATGCTGAGAAAATGTCTGAATCAAGCCATCATTGCTGTGCTGCTTTCATCTAGAAGACCCACTGCTGGTGATACTTAGCTTCTCCTCCACATGGCAAGGCACATGGCAGCATGGACTGGTCTCTCCCTTCTCTTTGGGGTTTCATTGATTTCAGGTTCTGCTTCCATGGCTCTCTCTATCTGTATTCATTCCATTTATAAAGGACTCCAGTAAGAGGATTAAGACCCATAGTAAAAGAGGTGGATCACACATCTTTTACGAAGTAGATCAAAATAACTATTTAAATTGGTCCAGATGCACAGGAATGGATTGAAATTAAGGACATGTCTTTCTGTGGTACATGGAGTTTCAAACCACTGCACCCTCTCATTAGGCATCAAAGTAATATTTTTTCTATTGCATTATTAATTTATTGGTTTCCTTTTTCACCCTTTGTGATAATCTTTCTTATCAGAAGAAAAGTTACTTCTCCTTATCATTTAAATGAATATTTACCCAGTCCCTTCACTGGACACTTCATCCAGGTTTCCTTTTATATTCTGTCATCTAAAGAACATTTTTCCAAAACATAATGGCTACTGCTAAAGTATGGGTAAAATCTACATAAAATCAGTATTATCATTCATTTCCTGTGACACCACATGAAACACTGCTCTTAATTCCACCCACTGAATGAATCATCTCTTCCCTCTTGCTCTGCTTCTACTTTCCAGATTGAGTGCTGAACCGGAACACTTGAGCTACCATTTGTAAACTATGCTGCTTGTTAGGTCTCCTTCAATAACTGATCATGTGGAGGTACTCATTCAGTTAGGGCTTAGGAAACTCCTTGGGGGAAACTAAAAGTGGGCACAAATGAACTAAGGCCATCCATTTCACTAAGCAATGGGTTCTGTCTTTTAAATGCACTTGATTTAACATTTCTACTTAAGATTTAGCAAGGGAATTCTAATGTTCATTTCCCTACCTGCTGGAATGACTATGATATAACCCAGGATATGTGGGTATTTCTGTTCTCAAAATATTATGTTCTTCAGTAATAAAAAGTAGTTTCAGGGGGACAGATGTGACTCAAATGGTTGGGCATCCATCTCCCATATGGAGGGTCCAGATTCAATCCCTGGGGCCTCCCAGTAAAAAACAAAAACAAACAAACAAACAAACAAAAAAAAGCAGTTTCACATAAAATTCATTAACAAGTTTGCAAGGCCCTTTCAGATATTGTATACTATTTTAGCTGTGACAGTCAAAAAGTTCCCCATCCAAAAGCTCAATGGTCTCGGCTGGTAATAATTCCAACATCCCTTGAACAAGGTATTGTTCAGAAAAGGGAAAGTTTTCTTCATGAATCTCGTTTTAAGAACAGAGAAGCATATTTAGGGACTTCCATCATTTTTTTCTCTAATCAGCTATAATTGTGTCACTTGCCTATCCTTAGATCAATCGCTGTAAAGGTAAATAACATGAACATAATTAGTTTAGCTTAATCCATATTCATATCTATGGTTTGGTGTGGACACAAACTTACTCCAATACATGGCCACCTGACACTAAAACAAAATTAGAATCTATTTGGAAGAAGGAAGATGAGAAATTACTCTCCATAAGACATCTGTATATATAACACATACTGCTCTCCTGCATTTATTCCTCCCCTCTCTCTTTCTTTTCTCTTCCCATCTCTTCACCTCCTCCTCCTCCTCTTCTTCCTCTTCTTCTCTTCTTCTTCTTCATTCTTCATTTTTCTCTCTCTTGCTCTCTCTCTCATTCTTTCAGTCTCTTTTACTTCTTAGCTTTTAGATTGCTCCCATGGTGGTTTAAATGTAAAAAAAAAAAGTTATACCCATCTTACAAAATATTCATCTCTACTCCATGTCCTTTTTCAGTGACTAATTTTATCCTTTTAAAAACCCTGTAAGATAATATCACTATTTTTCAGAAGAATTGAAGCACAGAAAAATTGACAAACTTGCCCAAGATCAAATAGATTTGTCAAGATTCACAAATGTTAGCACATTATAATAGCAGTGGAAATTTGCCAGGAAAACATTTGTCTCAATATAAATCAGAACATGTTTTCCAAATCTTTCCTATGAATAATACACTAGCAAATGATTTCACATGTCATGTTTTTGTATTCCTATGAATAATCATATTTTACTTATGCTGTTTTACAGGATCACATTACTTAACTGACATGTATACTACAATGTCTGAGGACTCCATCCTCTTTGCTTTTGGTGGAAGAAAGAAAACTCCTAAACATAAGGGCTGCTGTGAGACAACAGCTGCTCTCCCATCACATGCACTAGTTTAGACACATCACAGACCAGTGTCTAATGTGGAACAAAAACACAGTGATAAAAGCTCAGGTTTATCAAGAAATGATGCTGGATTTTGTCAAATGCCTTTACTTCATCAATAATCACGTGGCTTTCCCCTTTGATTTGTTAATGTGGTTTTCTACATTAATTCATTTTCTTGTGTGAACCTCCCTTGCATACCAGGAATAAAACCCACTTAATCATCATGTATAATTATTTTCATATGCAATTTACTTCATTTTCTTAAAATATTTTTCCAGAATTTTATTGAGAATTTATAGACCTATATTCAGTAGTAAGATTGGTCTGTAATTTTCTTTCCTGATAGCATCTTTAGCTGCTTTTGGTATCAGGGTAATGTGGCCTTCATAAAATGAGTTAGGTAGTTATCCCTACTCTCCAATTTTTGGAAGAATTTGAGAGGACTGGTTTTAATTCTAGAGATGCAGTTATCTAATTTGTTGGCTTGTAAATTTTCATAATATCCTCTTATGATCATTTTATTTTTGTGGAGTCCATAGAAAAGCCTCTCCCTCATTTCTGACTTTGTTTATTTTCATCTTCTATTGTTTTGTCTTTGGTAGTCTAGCTGAGGATTTCTTTATTTTATTGATCTTCTCAAAGAACCAGTTTTTGGTCTTGTTGATTCTATTGTTTTTGTTTGTTTCTTTGTTTGTTTAGTTTTCTTGTTTAGATTGTTTTGTTCTCAAGTTTACTTACTTTTGCTTTAATCTTTTTTATTTCTTTCCTTCTGCTTGTTCTGGGATTAGTTTCCTGTTCTTTTTCCAGTTACTCCAGGTGTTCAGTTACATCTTTGATTTTAGCTCTTTCTCCTTATTTAGTGTAGCCATTTAGCACTATAAATTTTATAAATTTTTATATTTTTTTAAGTTACTGTTGTCATGGAATATCTTTTTCTAATCATGCACTTTCAGCCTATTCATATTCTTTGATCTAGGGTGACTCTTTTGTAAAGAGCATACAGATGGCTCATAGTTTTATTCATTCTGAGAGTCTGGGTCTTTTGCCTGGGAAGTACAATCTATTAACAATCAATAATATTACTGTAAAATCATTACCTTCTTTAATCATTTTGTTACTTGGCTTTCATATGTTACATCTTATTTTGTCTATCTTTTTACCATTTTAATTACCCTTTCTGACAATCTTCCTTTTTACATTCTTTCAATCCTCTCTCTGCTGTCTTGTCTTTTCAGTCTGCACAGCTCCCTTCAGTATTTCTTGTAAAGCCAACTTTTTCTTTACAAATTCTCTTGATTTCTGTTTATCTGTAACTATTTTAAACTCCTTCTCATTATTGAAAGACATTTTTGCCACATGAAGAATTATTCGCAGGCATTTTTCTCTTTTAGTGACATAAAAGTATCCTATCACTCTCTTCACACCTCCATGGTTTCTAATAACAATCCACACTAATACTTATTGGAAATCTCTTGTGTGTAATGGATTGCTTTTCTGTTGTTTCTTTCTGTATTCTCTTTTTATTAAAAAAATCTATTTTTAATTTTTTAAAGATACTTAGAGTCCATAAATGTTACATAAAACATACAGGGGCTTCCCATATGCCCTGCTCCCTACATCTGTGATAATTTCTCAATATACAACATCCTTCATTAGTGTGGTACATTCATTACAATTGATGAACACATTTTGGGGCAGTGCCGCTACACATGGTTTACAGTTTACATTGTAGTTTACACTTTCTCCCACACAATTTTGTAGGTTATGGCAAGTTATATAATGGCTTTTATCTGTTATTGTAATGTCACTCAAGACAATTCCCAAGTCCTGAAAATGCCCCCATATTACACCTAATTTTCCATCTCCCTGTGCTCAGAACCTCCCATGGCGACTGACTCCACATGAATGATATAAGTTCTTATATTCTAGAGTCACAGTAAGTCTATAGTAGAACACCAATAAGTCTACTTTAGTCTATAGCTCATTCCCCAATCCTGAAGATTCTGGGATGGTGATGCCCACTCCACCTCTAATTGAGAGGGAACTTCAACCCCATGGGTCAGATGAATGGGACTGTCTTGCTTGCTGTAGTAGACTCTCTGTTACTTCAGATGGGGTCATTGTCCATCATCATCTCCTTGTTAGTTGTCCTGAGTAAGTCCAAAGAACTGGAGAATAGGTGTTGCAAGTCCAAAGAACTGGAGAATAGGTGTTGAGATTCAGGGCCCAGCTGATACAAGGAAAGCCCAGAGGTTTAAATTTCTTGGACATATACACCTATCAACTATAGTAATATTAATAGAGTTTAATAGAAGGGTCAGAAGAGACATGTCTAAGGAAATCACAAATGAGTCTATTTCTTTCAGAATGGGGAGAATAAATTCCAAAATACTGACCTATCTGCCCTGGATCTAGTATCTTGGTGTCCCCAGAGTCCTCAGGAGCCCTGCTCTTTGAGGTAGTATGTACTTTGGCAGTCAATGAGATCCTGTTGAGACATGAATAAATGTAACCTCTGAAATGACCTCCTGACACACGTTGAAGTCTCTAAGCCATATAAACTCATTTGCCTTTATCTTTTCCCTCTTTTGATCAAAGTCTTTCTCCATTTGCATTGTTAGTTGGTGTTTAGTAGTAATCCCTCAGTGCCAGGGAGGCTAATCCTAAGGAGTCATGTCCTACACAGGGGAAGAAGGTAATGCATTTATATGCTGAGTTCAGCTTAGAGAGAGGCCACATTTGAGCAACAAGGAAGCTCTCAGCAGGGAACTCTTAGGCACCCTAGAATACTAGGTTAAGTTTCAATTTCAAAAGTAAAGTTTCATAAGTACTGTCATCAATATCAAGGGCCCATCAATGGACCATCCTCCTTAACTAGTCATTGTCCCTGTACTTGGGGGATTCTTGCTGTTCCATTAGAGATTGTGGCAGAGCTCCCCAGGATAGGAATTCTATATTCTTTCAGTTATTGTGTGAATCTACACCCACTGTGACAATGCCCCATGAACACTTGAACACATTTATCTGCCTTATATGTATGCCCCAAGTGAATCTCCTCTCATGTATCCCCTATCACTGATACTCTGCACCAATGATCCTCCCTGTCATAGTTGTAACCCTTCTGTCATCCAAAACATCTTCAAAAATGAAACAAACAAAATAACCAAATACAATTAATAAGAAAACAAAATAATAATAGTTTTTAAAATATGAAATAAAATACAAAAAAATTTAAAAAATAAAAAATTCAGAATAAAAATGAAAAAATATTTTAGAAAACAATATTTGATAGTATGTCTTTCAGCACTGTAAAATCTGTTGCCTTGCATGTACAGTGACATTTTCTCTGTTTCTTCCCACAGTCTCTTATTTTTTCATTTTGTCTTCAAAAAAGTTTTAGGTTACAGAAAATACAAGTACAGAATATAGGGGATTTCCATATACCCAACATCCTCTCCCCTTTCACCTTACCTTTATTAATAATATTTTATATGTGGGTAGCACATTTGTTACAACTGATGTACAAATATTGAAACATAGCTATGAACCATCATCAATGGTTTACATTATTTACATTTTGTACCATACATTTTTATAAATTTTGATGACATTTAACATGGCCTGTATCCACCATTGCAGTATCATTTGGAACAATCCCATCACACCCCAAATGTCCCATGTTCCATCTATTCTATTCCTCCCTCCCCTTCCCCTTGGGGCCCAGAGCAACCACCAGACTTCACTCCTTGAAGAACAAGATTCATAGTTACTTGCAACAACTTTGAGGGCTTGACAGACTGGTCTGAACTCCTCCACTAGGCACTGCCTATGCTTTTAAGAGACTCCTGCCCCTCTATTTGAGAACATAGCAGGATTCCTCAAGAGGGGAGTCCAACACCTTTCTGATCATTATGTGGGTCCCCACCCACTCATTCAACACACTATGACAGGATGAAAAATCACACTCCCTAGAAGCCTTCACAGGTGTACTCTGTCCCAAATGCCTATACATCCAACACCTTAAACCTGTAACCTTCCCATGCCATATTGCCAAAAAACAGTCCAAACTTTGTGGGTTCAATCACATACCTGCTAATCCCCAGTGTTCACCTGCTACCTCCCCCAACCCTCCCCCAAGTTCCATGGACAGTCCAACCCACCCACCCCACCCTAGCCCCCTGACAAATCAGCATAGCCCAACCTAATAATATCACTGCACCACTCTTGCACCCATCCACTGCACAACTATGCACTTCCACCTTATCATAGATTTTGCAAATTGGGCATTGGCTCACAACCTTCTTTGGCATTTGATATTCTGAATAGTATGTGCCTCAGAAAAAGTTTATCTGAATTCATTCTGTGTGGAGTATTTTTCTCTTTTTGTAAAATTTGATATGGGCAAATGTTCTCTGAGTCTTTTTTTTTTTTAGGGTAAAATGTCTGAGTTTATTACAAAAGCTCTTGAGAAAAAATGTAGGAAAAGTAATCTCTTCATTGGGTATGGAGAAACATGGTTTAAAGACCAAATGATGGGCATGTCATACATATTATACATGTTCATATGAAATTGAGATAAGTGTCCTGATTATAATTCTTAGCTAGTTAATAACACATAACAACAAATATATCCAGAATGAAGATGTAGGGAAAACCAATATTTCCTGCAATAGAGATAAAACTGACAGAGCATTTAAAGTGCATACCACTACTCTAAATATTATTTAACATGGACCTCTTAATTGTCTCACTATGCTAGTCATTTGAAATGCTGTAAAAAGTCACCAGTAAAATACAACAAAAGATTAATTTAAAAATTAATTTAATGCATGGCTAAAGCTTAATTACATATATAATTATCAAACAAGAGTCCTTAATTTCCAAAAAGTTAATTTTTTGAAAATCACAGAATCAGAAAGCATAAACTTTAAAACAAGTTCTCTAAATATTTACAATGTGGTATAAACATTATAGACCACTATGGATATTTAATTACGTGTGTGTGGCTAATCAGCAAGGTATAACTTTTATTGCACATATAACTCACATGTGTGGGATTTAAAATATAACAGAATACCAAAATTCAAGTGCAAGTATCTGTAGGCTGGTCAGGGATTAAAATCATGAATGAAATAAGACAGTCAGCCTAAACCATATAGTTAAGTAGTAGATTTCTTATTTTTAAAAATTAAACTTCTATGCTCCATTTAAAATTATGTTGCATATATTACTTAAAGTTCACATTAAACTCACATTTGACAGTAATGCTGATTCAAGGAAGAAAGTTCCACATTCATCCAATGACCACAAATCTCAAAGCTCAATTTTAAGGCAGTTTAGCTATGGTGATAGCAGCTGCTAACCAAAAGGTGAGAAACATTTTAATCACTTTCCAGTCCTTTTATTGCAACAGTGTGGTAATTTCCTTAAGTTTGCTTTTGAATTATCTTCTGCTGATAAAAGACTTACTCTCTATAAAAGCACTACAAATGTCCAATGTGAAAGTAATGGCATGGTGGTATAAATATATATATGCATAATTACACAATTTACACTGCACACATAGATTCCAGAGGACAATTACTGAGAGGGCTAATTTGAATGACAATACAAAATACTTCTGCAAACAAAGTATAACAGGCAGTAAGGAAAACATTGACAGGCTCCTAGAAATAATCTAAATTCCTTTCATTCTGAAGAAATCACATGTAAGAACATGGTACTGAATATAATAATGCTCTTTGTAGTAAAACCAAAATCAATATTTTACAATTTTAAAATTTTACATTAAGTACAAAATTTATACCTTGGGAATGGTATTAAAGCAAATTGTAGGGTGTTTCAGTTTCAAAGATCTATTTACCTTCAACCAAAGACTTAAATTCTTTCATATTGTGGTCACTTGCAACAGACAAAGCATGATCCAGAGCATGAACACTTGCCAGGAGTTTTGCTCTATGTTTTATGTTTTCCCTTGCTTTTCTTTTTGCCAAGTCAGAGCACCCAATACTGTTTCAATAAATTGTATCTGCTAGGTTTACAATATAACAACAGAAGATTTCTAACTGAAAAATAGTCCTTTCTCCTTTCAGATTCATGAACCACTGTTTGGGGAAACAATTGATTACATTTGGGGATTTTTTTTGATGCTGTCATCTTCATATTCGGAATTCTGAAAAGCCATGAGTATCTATTTAGTAAACCATCTATTGATAACTCTTGTAGAGTTTTATTTGAGAAAATGCCATACCACCAATGAAAATTTCCTAACAGCTTAACTGAAGACCAAACTGTTATTGAAAAAACAAGTAAGGCCCAGAATTTTTATTTTCTAAGACATTTTTGGGATACAAGGAAATGAATACATCATCATCTAAAGTTCTTTTCATTCTCAATAAAAGTGCCTTTAGGTATACCTGTGTATTTTTATTTTCTGCACTCACTACTGAAAGATATCCACTTATTAATTTTATTGTAATTCCAATCATTCTTGAAATATGTGTTGTAGAAAAAAGGTCCCACATATTTTCAGCTATCACTGTCTGTTTAGGAAGAATCACCTTTTCCACAATGGTAGATAGTAGTGCAACATCTACATCATCATTTTCTTTGTCCCATTCTTCACAACCATAAAACAGCAAAAAGTCAAACCAAAGCATATTCTCAGTGATGACATTTTGCCTTAAGAGGCATCCATGTGGTGAGTTTCAAACTTAAAAGGGTGTTGAACAACTTGGGCAAACAAAGGCCAACATAAGCATCCTTGTAGGACATGTAGTATTTGGATGTCATGCTTCAAATTGTGATTTAATCCAGTCAATTGAATAGAAATTATCCAGAACATCTTCAAAAATCTTGCTGAACTCTTTTGAAATGCAATCTTTTTCCAGGTTTAAAAGAGTAATATCTGTATATGTTTTCTCATCATCACTGGAAAGTCCTTCAAGATGATATGCCATCTTACCAGTTTGCTCTCCTGCTTGTCTATGATGAGACGTTCTGGCCTACCATTCTACAACACGATGCTTGTCATACTCATGAAACAGTACCCAGTCATGTCCCAAACAATCAAGATTTGGTGCCATCAGAGCTCTATTTGAATGGCTTGGAAACTTTGAAGATCCATCTTAAATATCATCCTGTCATCTTTGGACAAGGTGGGAATCTTGCTGTTTGTACAGCTGATGTATTGCTGATTCAAGTTAATCAATCAGTGGCACCTTTGCACTGAAACACTCAAGCAAGTTTTGGACATACCCTCGCATTTCTTGCAAAAATTTTTACCATTCACCAATACCCCCAGGAGATCCTTCTAATCTTTCAATAGCCCTGGTTGAGGCCACTTGGCTTTGCAGATTTTTCTCATTTGTTGAGATTGATTTGTTTTGTGCAGTTCTTTCACAGAGTCCAAACTGTCTTTAAGCTGTTTATTTACCAAATCAGTAATAACTGGGAGTCATCTCATTACTGGGAGATTTGAAAGGGTCTGTATTACCTAATTTTTGAGATTTGTCATCTGATGATCCATAGGCCATTTAACTATAAGAAATGCCAGAGGATGAACCATAAGGCATTGCGTGGTAAGTGTTCTGGCAGTACCTATTCTGGGCTGGATGGCTTGAACCTGGGGGATATTAATTCCTCTTCTTATCTGCTCCTCTTCCCAGTGGCTGAGCTCTTTGTGTTGTTCCCCAGTTACTAAAGCATCATCATCACTCCACTCAATATGTATTTTCCTGGAAATTTTTTGTCCTTGTGACTTTTCTTTCACAGAAAAACCTATATGGGGAGAGAGGCAGAAGATGGCATCGGTTTAGGTGGGCACTCACCATTTCTCTCATGGAGGACAGCTGGTTGGGAACAGGAGCCTGCCTAGGTGGTCTTTTATGGGAGACTGCAGACTGA
>JAQZBX010013951.1:0-39177 GCA_029593785.1 Cabassous unicinctus | reverse complement strand
AGGATTTTCTACCTTAATCCACAAAGATGGAATATTAATATAAGGACAATTTAGTCCTTTTGAAAATTTAATCATCTTTATTTCAGGGAATTATTTTTCCCCATTGAGTGAAATTAAGAATGCAATCAAAGTATGCATAAAATAGTGAGTAGCTAATGCTGTGTGTAATGTGTAAATTTGGGGGATGACACCTCCCCAAAACATAAGACTGAAAGCTTTCTCCATTTATTAGGCAGAAGGAAAGTGCTGAACAAAAACAACCCAGAGCCACTGGGGTCTTAAACTTTCTCATTATCAGGCATCCCCCTTTCTTTTCTTGCTATGCTTTGTCTAGTTCATCTGTCTCGATTATTTCCCACATGAACGTGTCTTTTAGCAATTCTCTTTTGCTTCCCCATGGGCTAGGCACTTGATTCATAATCAGTGCTCCACTGTTCACCTGAGGAAGTGGTTGTCTTATACCATCAGGCTGTCCCATCCCTGGAAGGATCAGTTGACTTGCATTTTATCATGCTTTCATTTCCAACTGCATTACAGCCATGTGAGTTACTTATGTATGTGACCTTGATTCACCTTAGCAATATTTACTAAATAATGGCAGGATTCATAGCCTTAAAATAGTAAAATGGTAAGCAGTAAAGGTCAATACAGTAGTGGTTACACCTCACCTTAATAAGTACCTTGCTTTATATTTAACAAAAAAGTGCATTTCTAATATTTTACAATAAGTTATCTTATTTTCTGAGGCAAGTAGATATCACTGTATCATCTCCTTTGTATAAGAGGAATCGGAAGCAAAGCGAGGTGTGATTTGCTGAACTAGTTAGAGAAACTGCTGAAACTAGAATCTGGGTTTCCTAGTGTTCTTCCCACCGCCTCATGGTCCAAAAACAAGAATGAATTAGTTTACAGTTTCATGGTTCAAACTAGCAAAATTACTTGGCTGGACGCTTTCCTGCAAGCCTCCTAAATTGAATGAGATCTCCATGGTTCGCTAGTCCAACTTCCTTTCCCCAAACCATTATCCATATTCCAACTCTTCCTAGACAGTTATTCCTTATGTACTGCTGAGCACAATAACACATCTAAACCTCATGACCATCTCCTCAAAGATGCAGATGGCTAAAACTACTGAAAGGATGGTCTCTTTAGACATAAAATGAAGCTGCTCTAGTCCCTGATGGGGAAGTATTTTGCGGTCAAAATTAGGGAATCTGTGGGCACCTTTGTTGATAAAACAAATTCCAAGTTGTTGCATTGCTTGACACCCACCCCCCAAAAAAACCCCACAAATAGCAACAACAACAACAACAAAAAACCTCTGCAGAGTCCCTTACAAATGTACCTGTAATACTGAGATAAGAGAGTATCTCCAAGATATTATAAAGTACCACTTAGGAAACACAGAGCAGTAACTTTTAGCATTGGCCATGGTGGATTATATAAAACGTGTTGACTGTTTGGGATTTTTCCATTTATTTGCTGTGTTATGAATCAGAACAAGGATGTCAGGGCTTCATGCCTAAGGATCCTTATTATGTAGGAGGTATTGGCATGAGTCCTAAAATATTTAATCCAGGGAACTATTTGCATTTTAAATATAGCAACTGAAAACAGTGATAAGCTAAAATTGGTCTAGGTATGAGGAGAAAAGAGAAATTATGTACTTGAGTAGATAAACATTTTTCCAAAAGTTTTTATTTTTTTTAAGGTCATGAAATAACTTGATTTTTAGAGTAGAATAAGGCTTCTTAATATTGTGAACATCACTATTTTCTTCCAACACATAAACATGCTTTATATGGTGGCAATCAGCCAGGGAATCACAATACACTGGACTTCAGCTTCCTGGTCAGATAATTAGGGGTCTGGGGCTTAAAGCCCAGAGAATTGAAGGGCGAGGCCCACAGCAGCAGAGGGAGAGGAGGCGTTAACTAGTGAGAGGAAGGCCTCTTGAATTTATCATCCTAAAGGTTGGGTGCCAGCTGGTGCAGCTGGAGGCTTGCAGGAACTGTTGTTAAATGAAACTATCTGCCTTTTTGGGGGACTTCTGGGGAGGATGGTTTCATACAATTAATATACCAAAATGCTATTGTTTTTTCCACCTTAATTTTAAAAAAAATTTCTACATACATCTGTGATCAACAAAGAGATCTTAGGCACCCTCCCTGAAAATATAACTAAATAAATTATTATTTGAATGAAAAGGACATATTTTAAAATAAGATTAGGTCACAAGTGAAGCCAGATTAGATAGACAGATAGACAGATAGGTGGACAGCTGATAAAGATTGATTGATTTGGGAATCTTAATCATCTTCAAGTGACATTTGCATTTCTCTTGGGCAAGATTTGTAATTAGACAACTTGCTAGCTTTACAATGAATGCAAAAAGGAAGAAGGAAGAAAGACAGAAAAAGTACACATACACACACCCCCCCCCAGATCTTTTCAAAAGTGCAATGGACATATGTGGCAAAGATAAGGAAAGATTTATAGTTTTATTTTACAAAATGATACATTTAAGAGTGAAATTTATCCCAAGATGAAGGTAACCATTGGAATCTGTAGTTATAAGTAGTTACAATATGGTAGGTGACTAGCAGGTGTTCAGCTATGTTATATAATTGCTAACTGGGAGTAAAGATTCCTATTTAAGGAATTGTCCTTCATGTATGAAGATGAAGGGGCTAAGTCCATGTTAGAATGTCATAAGTGTCCTTTAAATCTTTGGAGATAGATCTAAACTAATCCATCACTTTTATCAGCAAGTCAATTTAGTTTAATGATTTAAGAGTTTAGATTCTGGAGTCAGAATACCTAGGTTCACATCTTGGCTCTGCAATTTGCAAACTGTGTGATCTCGGGCAAGGTACTTAATTAAACACACTATAACTCAGTTTCCTCATCTGTAAAATGGGGTTAGCAGTTACACTTAACTCATAGGGCTTTTGATAGGATTAAGGGAAATAATATATTCAAATCAGTTAAAAATGGCCTGACACAACAAATATCATAGTTATTGCATATAACTATATACAAATATTATCCATTATATCACTTCAAATTATTTTTAAAATCACTCTGATGCCTGCTGCTTTTTGCTACCTTGCTCCAGTCCTCTTTCTACATAGGATCTTTCTGTGTGGCCAGGTCCACATACTCTAAATACTTGCACACTATGACACTTTTCCAGTGGATAGTATTGTCCCAGAATATTGACTTAGGGTTCTTGAAAATGGCATGTGAGAAATGTCACGAGTGGTGCTGCCATATCAGAAAGATAGAATGAATACTCTCTATAGAGAGCTCGTCATAGTTGTATCAAATGCAACTATAGATACACATCCTCTATCCTGGGACATTCTAGACTGGAAAGAACACAGTGTCATTTAGGGTACTGATATGGAAAGCTATCCAGCTCAATTTCCCCTTTACAATATTGCCTCTTATTAATGGAGCTATATACCTAAGGGTTGGCTAGAAGGCAAAACAACATTTCTAGTGTAACTTACTAAATATTTCTGGCTCCCCTTTTACTATACAAGTAATACTCAGTTTACTTTCCATTTAATTCAAAATGCTCTTTTGGTATGAATTATGAAAGACTATATGCATCAAATATGAGGATTTGTTTAAAAATTTTAACAAATCCTTAAGTGCCTACTACGAGCCAGGCTCTCAGAGTCAAAAGATGAGCAAGACACAATCTGTGTTTAAAAAGCTACAGTACTCAAAGTATAATTTATTTTATTTATGCAAGTGTTTTCCAAATATGACAGAATAATCACTGAGTTACAGAAACATGTAGATCAGTAGTAATATGTCAGAATGAAGCTGAGTTAGAACATTATATAATTAAAAATCCAAGACTAAATAAAACTGAAACATACTCGGATTTTGCAAAGCAACTTTTAACATTACTGACTTCTACCACTTTTTAAATTGGTCACCATCACTCACTCATCTCTTGCTACCTTGCAAGAGAAAAATGACAGTGGCTTCCCAACATTATTCTCTGGAAATGTTTTGTTTTCTATCATGAATATCTATATAGATATTTATTTTAGTTAAGAGTAAAATGGGACTCCTCAAATAAAGGACTTAAATTCCTCATAGACTCTTATGCTTAATAAATGCATAATTAGTAACTGCAGATATTTGGCAAATATAGACTCAAATTTATGTTATATAATCTAATGATATATTTATCAATAGTCTAGTTAGAAGCCAAAGCTTAATTTTTATTTCTAGCTTTTGTAATATATTCCAAAGGCCATAGCAAAATATAAATATTTGCATTTGTATTAAAAGCTGGCAAATATAATTTTACTTTGTGACTACAAATACTTTAAAATTATAAAGAAAATAACTTTTCATAAAGATGACAAATATTTTAAATTCTCTTGTCTTATCAATATTGCTTAAACTTGATTATCACCCAAATTTATAATTGTCATGAGGTTACATCTTCCTGTGTCAAGGAGAAGAAAACAAATTCAGAAACAAAGAAAGTAGAAAACATCCTCACTATATAACTAAAAGTTTCCATTTCAAAACAAGAAATACTTACAGCAGCAAAAAAATACAGGTGTTATGGTTCCTTTTTTGAGTTTGACTATACAAATTATCATTTTACTTGCCCTAGTTTCCTAAAGTGAAATCATCAACAATAAAATGAGGGAGTCCCCTAAAAGTTACATATGTATTTTTTAATGACTCAATCACTGAAAACACATTATAAGAAATAGAAAACATCTGCATTGGAAGATAGAATATGAAATAAAACCAAATTTCTATTTGATATGTACAATCACCATCTCCTGAATAGAATTTAAAAATAATTGACATTTGCTGTTAACGGGTGTTATCATTAGCAGCCTCTAATATGCACATTAAAATTGTATTAAATTTGAGCTTTTCTTAATATTAGAGTCCAGATTTTTTAACATAAGCATTATTTAAGAGTTCAAATAGAAGAGTTAATTTTTCATGCATCATTTATGTCAAAACTAGTTTTTCCATGAAGACTTGATTTTTAACAACCTATGAAAGGCTGTTTTGGAAATTGGCAAAATTTCCAAAACATCTATCTTTCTAGATAGATATAGATACACAAACATTATGTTTCTAGAAGGTTTGTACTGCAAATGTTCACAGTAACAAGTCATAAAATCACTAAAAGTTTCTACCAAAACACAAACTCTATAATCTTGTAGAAAGTCACTAAACTGTACTGTGGAAACCACAAGCCTAACAAAAGCGGGAGAAGGACTTATAACTCAATAGCAGGCGATATTAATGATGATTTGTGAAAACATAATGATCTACTATACCCTCTTTGCAAGGATTTTATCCATAGTTCAGCTCATGCAGATAAACTGTTCAGTCTTCCATTCAAGTCAGAGTGAAGCCAGGAGATGAATCCTTATTCATTGTCCTACCAAACCCAGTGCAGCAATAGCATATATTACCCTATTATGACAGGCTTCTGTACGATCTGTATCGGGTCAGTACCCTTCCAAAGTCACTGTTCAGGGCATGATAATTTCAAATTCAGTCTGTCATCCTATTACACATTTTTAAAACAGCATGCCCACCCAAACAGAAAACGCTGCACATATGGGCTGAGATCAAATGCTTTCAGCATTTTAGTTGATATATTCTGACAGGAGGCAGAAGCAAGATAGTCTGCTTCTATTTGGATTTTCCTTTTGGATCTCAGAGCTTAAAAAAAAAAAAGAGAGAGAGAGAGACTTATATCCTTACTTCATAAAAGACCAGAACTTATCAGGTGTATTCTTTAAGATTTGTTATATTTGCAGTTGGCTCAAAAACTTCCTAGTTATGAGTATTTCTCAAAGCTAAGTCTCATTAGGCAATCAGCAGATGTCACTATTATTATATGTAAAGTTTCCAGTTCCACAACAAATGGGACAGAATACACGTCCAAGTTTTAACCTTCACTACAGTCATAATTTTTGATGGGTGAGTTGATTCTTTTTAGAGTGACATAACATGATTTTTAAGACCCACCTGCCAATACGCTCATATTACCAGTAAATTACAATTGACACTAATGCCTGGAGTCCATGAACAATGTTCATAGGTCTATTACGAATCGCAAAGTTTAATCTACAAGGGCCTTTTTCTGATGCACACATACTGTTTGCAAAGTCTCACTCAGATTTAAAATTTCATAAATATACACTGTGCAATATAGCAGCATTCTGCAAGATCATGAAATGTCAACCTTTTAGCAAAGAGTATTCAGGTCTAGCAGTACAAAGATGAAAACTGAATCCCTTTAAGCTAAAGTTCAAAACTGTGAGAGAGTTCTCTGAATTGCATTTTGTAATACTATGAAATGACAGTTCTTTTCACAAAACTATTAGCACGTCTGCCTACCTGGTATCAGAATTTGCAACAAAGTCTCTATTTCTATGATATCTTATTCTAGCAATTATGGCCATTTCACTAAATTGTTTCACAAGATGCTCATATTATGTGCAGGATTTAGTATCTCATATTAATTAATTAATACCACCTTCTATTCACAGTACTGTACATGTGTGTTCTCGTAGTTGGATCATGCTGGTGCTAACCGAAAAGAAGCAAGTAGAAACAAGATGTCACATGACCTCTTGAACCATGCCAAATCTAAATAACATTTTGTGAATCCCCTAGAGTCAAATACTTCAAATTTTATAAATATAAAGCAACCCCCTCCCTTTTCCCATGTAGTATCACTTGAAAGGGAAAACAGCTTATTATGCTAATTCTTTAGAATTACTAAACTGGACGACTTATTTGTATCTATGTGCAATTCTACTGAAACAAAAATGAAATTACATCCTCCACCCTCCAAGTACAGCTTTCACCTACTGTTTATATGAATTTCAAAAACAATTTTAACCCTAAAATGTCCTCTTTCCCAACTGTAAAAATCTCCCATTTCCTCTAGTAATTAACATATCAGGAAAAAGTGGAGTTTTAAAGCCCCCAGATATCTCTGGAGAAAAGCACCACCACTTAAAGCTTCTTACCATTCTTGGGTCCACTAGGCCTTCCCGCAACCCCTCATCACGCACAGTCTTTTTGCATTTTGCTAAGCATCCTCTTAGGCAGGCCCGAGCTGAAAATATTCCAAATTACATCAGAAGCAAAAACATACCTAGAGTCCCGATATGAGCAAAACAGAAAGACAGGGCAGTCCGTTGTCCTACACATATTTAACCCAAGCGAGCCATGGAGCAAACAGGCTACTTTCCTTCCTACCCAGCGACCAGATATTTTTCAAAAGGCACAAAGATTAAGGGTGAAACAATCCTTCTATAAGGAAAATGCATTTCATTCGGAAGCCGTCAATGCTTACTTGTTCTGAGAAGCTCTCTCCTTCTTCCACTGCCATTCTCTGTGGCCAAGTATGAAACCCGATAACTCAATTAGTTAACACTTTGGACAGAGCATCACATCTAAAAATATCTGCCTTGGGAACTGTAAAGGCTTCCCCCTCCTGGCAAGGAGGCAGGAGCCTGAGAGAGTTTTCTTAACTATTTAAATGGGGTGTGAGTAGGGGCAGGCAAGCATTTGCAAGGTTTCTCAGCCCTTACAATGTCGTACCTCCCAGAATTCCCAACTGACTTACCATATTTGTGGCTTCCAGTCCAGCTCTGTGTATTTAGTCATGATATGTGGAATGCCGAAAATAGCAGGACAATCAGCTGGGGAGTGTACCCTGGCTGCTTGGAATCACTCATGAAGCCAGCTTTGTCATTCTGCTTATCAGCACTTTCCTCTCTTCTGCAGACTACTCTGACATTCCTTCAGGAGACAATACCACCATTTTCTTCTCTGTCTCTCTACAATCCAGTCAGGCCTGCCTTTTACTATTCGGCCTCTGATTTTTAATTTAAAATTTTTGCTACATTAACTTTACTAATGAATATATATGTGTGTGTGCGATACACACAGTGAAAGCATACTGTATCGTCAAAGAAAGTTACCTTATAAACCCAATTTCAGTCCAACCAAGGGCAAGTACAATTGATGATCATCTTAAAAAACACAACACTATACAAAGCTCATGTGTAAACCAGAAAAAAAAATACTCATTGTATGCTTCTGATCAAGTTTTTTTTTTGTTTTTTTTTTAGATTTTTTTTTAACCTATTTGAATTCAGTTTTTCAGATTTGGGGCAGATAATACTTAGACAATAGTAATTCTTGCAACTGAGCTCAAGCCAAATCCTTAAAAAAAATCCTATCATCACAACTTGCATCTCTCTTTTATTTAGAACAGTTCCAATCAAAAGTCAAACTGTGAGACTTTAAAGAAGAGCATCTGTGGTGGACTGAACTAAAATTCTGGAACACATATTTACAGAAAGCCTACCAAGTGCCAGACACTATTCTAGCTGGGTAGGGCTTGAGGGGGTGGGTAGACAATGTACAAAATAGAGAAAGCCCCTGCCTTGATAAAGCTTATATATCAGCAGGCCTGGGACAGAAAAACAACAAATCATAAACATAATATGTTCTTTTTTTTTTTTTTTAAAGATTTATTTATTTTTTATTTATTTATCCCCCCCTTGCTGCCCGTGCTGCTGTGTCCATTCGCTGCGTGTCTTCTCTGTGTCTGCTTATCTCCCCCTTGCCGAGGGGCCTTGCCGCATCAGCCCACGGCTCTGCGCGAGCCGGCCTGCCCTCACAAGGAGGCCCCGGGAAGCGAACCTGGGGCCTCTCATATGGTAAACGGGTGCTCTATCCATTGCGCCACACCCGCTTCCTGCCGTGAGGTTGCTGCATCAGCCCACCGCACCGCCCAGGCCGGCGTGCCCTCACAAGGAGGCCTCGGGACGCAAACCCAGGCCTCCCATATGGTAAACGGGGCCTCTATCCATTGCGCCACACCTGCTTCCTGCCGGGAGGTTGCTGCATCAGCCCACCGCACCGCCCAGGCCGGCCGGCGTGCCCTCACAAGGAGGCCTCGGGACGCGAACCTGGGCCTCCCATATGGTAAATGGGGGCTCCATCCACTGAGCCACACCCGCTTCCCTAATATGTTCTTAATTATGTTCAAAGGGGTAAATGCTATGGGGAAAAATAGAGCAGGGAAGGGCGATCATGGGTGTGTGTTTACGGAGTAAGTAGATGGGCTTTAACATTTATAATAATGCTAAAATAATATTGTAGATAGGGTTGGATTTTTTATTAATATTGATAATATGAAATTTCCATTTTTTTGTAGGTCAAAACAAGGTGAGGGGGCGGATGTGGCTCAAATGGTTGGGTGTCCGTCTCCCATATGGAGGGACCTGGGTTTGATCCCCGGGATCTCGTGGTAAAATAAAAAATAAAAATAAAAAACAAACAAACAAACAAACAAACAAAAACCAAGGTGAATACCGGCAATTCCATACAGTTCTAACTAAATCTATAAATAATAATATAATCACAATTATTAGTTATTATTATTTAGTATTTGTCATGTACTTGTTGCATGCAAGGCACTATATTAATTTCTTTACATATGTTATTTCAGTCCTCGTAGCTACGCTGTGAAGCAATCTCTCTACATTTTTGAGAGGGAAGCTAAAGTTCAGAGAGGTTAACTAACTTACCACGGTCACCAGCTAGTAAGTAGTCAGGGTCTGAATCTAATTCTATATGCTTCTAAAAGGATGTTACACTGACAGCAAAGAGCCAACACATCTTTTCTTGGCCCCATTGTGTTTAAAACATATATATTTGAATTAGATGCCAACATGCAAAACATTTGGAGTTCTAGGTCTTCCTTAAAAAAAAAAAATCCAAGGATACCGGCATGTCTGGGTGTACTTTTCCAACAGGCTGCAGTGATGGCATCCCACCTCAGCCCCAGCTGCCTCGTCATCTCCCCCCACATCTGCTTTGCTCCCTGATGTTAAGTGCCTGGCTGCCAAGGGGCATTTGAGGTTGGACTCCTGCTCTAAAGCCTGTGCTTCTGACCACAGTACCCAAGGGGGTGTGATACCCCATGAGGACATGTGACACCCAAGAGAGGCCTCCCTCTGAGAGGCAGGAGGCATGGCTCTTCAACACCTGTGGGAGTTTGTTCAATACTGACTGCACGGCTCCTGCCTCGTTCATTCATTTTTACAGTCACCACATATGGGGTGGCCACCTAACATGTCCTGGAAACTACACCTTGGCAGGGAAAACCTGGAAGGCCAGCTCCCTGCTTACTGTGTGCCTACTTCTGAACTGACACACCGTGAGGTGGAGCCAGAGTCATCCCTAGAATAGAGTAAATCTGATCTGCCTGCCATAGACGTGAACTGGGGGACAGAGTCGGAAAGGGCAGATGTCCTGACCAAGGCTCAGGAGCAGGTGAGGAAGAAATCATACCCAAGCCCAGGCCGGGTGTTGTCCAACTGAGGGCAAAACCCCTCTTTCTCCCATCAAACCCCAGCCCCAACCCCAAGCCCAGCTCTCTCCGTTTCAGCGCAGACTTTTTTCTGATGACATTTGCTGTGTTTCTTCTCTTCTTCAAGTCTGTCCTTTATGTCTGTGTTCCCAGATCTGCTTTATCAAAATGCTGGGGGCCTAGGACTCCGGGCCTGTGGCTCTGACACTCTCACACCCCACAGCCAGTTCTGAGTGCCTGCAAAGGATATTTGGGGACCAGCAAGTAAGATGTCTGGCTCCAGGCACCTTGCCACCTGCCCTAGGAACTCATTTCAGTGTTTAATCACACTTACTGGCAAGACATTATTCCTTACATCTAGTTTAGATCTCTCCTACCAATTTCTTAATCTTCCATCTTCGGCAAGAAGGGAGAACAGTTGGTTATCGTCTTCCAAATATTCAAACTGGTATTGGGTTATCCTTTCCCATCCCCATCCAGTCTTCTCTTCCCCAGGATAAATAATCCCAACTGATTCAACCTTTCTGTGGAGCTCTTTAGAGAAAAACACTCTATAATTATACTAAATAAGAAGAGTAATAATTCCCATAATTGTGTCTTTCAACCCACCCCCTGGCCAGGACATTTTGTTTCCCAAACTATCATTGCTCATCGCACAGACACTGCAGCTGCTAAAGGAGAAGCAGGGGCAAAATCTAACATCTCCAAACGGTAAGCACAGGCTGTGTGGGAGTCTGGCAGGGCTACTGAAGAAAGCTAAACCTTCTAGAGTTGGCTATAGTAACATTTTCTACCTCATTTTAGGAGATCACTCATGTCCCACCTCTTTATACGAAAGAGAGTAAATTATATCATCTCAGAGATTAATTTTAATCAAACCCCATCATTTTAAAAATAAAGAAATGGAAGCCCAGAGTGGTTCCTTATATAACAGTACATTGCAAATCAATGATACTGCTGTGCCTAGAATTCCTGACAGGCTTCTTTTAACAAGCATAAAGACTTAGGGCATTCACAATGGTTTAATTTACAAAATGAGATTCAACTTGCAATCTTCAAGGTACACTGATCCTGCTCAATGGTTGAGGGCAATGCTAACGAGTAATGATAGAGCAAACATTGCTTCAGGTATTTACCACTGGAGGTCAGACTAAGGGACAAAAATTGGCATCAGACTGTGGAAGGAAGAATGACCAGTTCAAAGCAAAGTGGGTTAATACTTTCCTGTATGGATCTTTAAAATAGCCAGCAATCCATGTTCCAGATTATCAACCAAGGATACAGTGCCAGCGCAGGATGAACCATCCTGAATCAAGGATCATCCCAGCTGGGACTGGCTCATGGAATTATCTCTGCAAGCAGAGGATGAAGTCTGGGAGGACAGGTGGGCTGGTGCTGGGGACACTGTGTGCTGTGCACCCCCTACCAACGTGCTAGCCCTCTGCCCTTATCCTCATTCACTCCTCGGGGTCTGCCAGATGACTAAGGGCCCTCGTGACCTGTATTTGTGTCACCAACATGTAAAGAAGGGCCCAACACAGCATGTGTTCAATAAACATTTCAGAAAGGTGTGAGAAGGCAGAGAGGGACTGAGGAGACAGTGGGCATCTGCATATTCAGTGGTTTTCTGGGATAATTCCTAATGCCAGCAGTCAATTCAGGCAAGGGGAAGACGGACAAGGCTAGGTTTTTCCGCCTATACTGAAGCAGTTCCTGAAATCTCACTTCTTCACTCATCCTTTCAAGACCAAGTAGACAACCACATGAAGAGCTGCTCTTCTCCCATCCTGTCTGGTCTGCAAACGGGCCTCCCACACAACAACTTTTCAAGTTCTCAGGAACACTTTTTGTGATGTCTGCTAATATCTAGAGGGGTCAGTGGTAGGCAAACTACAGCCCAGGGGGCAAATCTGATGGCTACCTGGTTTGCACAGCCCATGAATGGCTTTTACATTCTTAAATGGTTGGGAAAAAATCAGAAAAGGAACCCATATGCTGTGCCACATAAAAATTATATGCAATTCATGTATCATTGCTCTTAAATAAAGTTTTATTGAAACACAGCCATGGCCATTTGTTTATGGATTGTCTATGACTGCTTTCACAACATGACCACAGAGTCAGTAGTTGTGAGAGACTGTACGGCACAGAAGGGTTAAAAATACTTAATTATCTGACCTTTACTGCGAAAGTCTGCTGAACCCTGATCTAGAGCCAGGGGTGGAAGCTGTGTGCATCCAGGATGTACTTTTAAATGAAAGGCAGTGAAAAATCCTGTCTGGCATGCTGATTTCTGACTCCAGAAAATGGCAGAAACATGACATCACTCCGGAAGGCTCCATCACCCCTGAGCTTTATAGGACAGAAAATATCATTATCTGTTCATGCCATAATTTAAAATATTAATATACTCTCTATCCTCTTGCTTTGAGTGTCACAGAAACAGGAAGTGGATTCTGTGAACTTTTTTCGGTTCAATATTCAGCATATAAACACAGAAAGTGCTTTTTAAAAAGAAAAAAAAAACAAAAAACAAAAAACGATGACAGCATTTACATCACTGATGTGACTCCTGAAAAACTTTTAGTAACAAAATGTGCTCTCTCTGTCTCCTTGTTTTCCCCTCTTCTTTCTCACTGAGGCCATGCCACAGGCATTATTCACAGGAACACATGGAAAGAGAAGCTCATTGAGCTTTTAAGAGGGCAAATGATGTCAAGTACAAGGGAGCTTTTTCACAGTAAATTAATTGGGATTGGCTATGGTCAGTGTTTTTCACCATCTTCATCAGGAAATATTCTATCTACTCTTCTGTGTCTGCAGAGATAACATAAAAGATAAAGGATAGAAGGAAAGGTCAGGGCCAGGCAGGGTGGAAGATCCTTGACTTCAGAGGGACCTGGCTTTGGATGGCCTTCGTGGGCACCATGGGGCCAGCGACTCAACATGGTGGGAGTGGAGACGAAGCAAAGTGGTTAGGGAGGCCATCTTCACCTGCCTTTCCTCTCAAGCCCCTAACATCTAAATCCAGTGATGCCCTGTCCAGGTGAGGGCATCCAACAGCTACTAAAACAACTGATTCTAAGGTGGGGATGAAGCCTCCAGAGGCCTAGTTTATCCCCAACAGAAAGCAGCTACAAAACTCCTCTCACACTGAACATCTGGGAGAACTTTTCCTTCTGGTGCTGAGTTCACAGCTTCCTATCTTCTTACTCCTACTCCTCAAGCCCCATTACCACATTCCCACAAAATCTTGCATTCCTGAATAACTGAAATAGATGGATTCAACATACCCTCCCTCCTTTCTTAATTTTGCAAATGGCTCCATCTACAAATGAGCCCAGTAGAATAAAGAAAGGGACCCACTCAGCAACATTACAAAAGAACAAAGGATGAGTGTGGTAACATATTGTCTTCAGCACTTTACACGCATTCTCAATACCTGCACACTTCACAGCTAATAAATTATAAAAGATGCTGCCCATTAATGATGAAGGCACACTGGTTTTTATTAGCCCAAATCCCATTAGGAAAGCAAGATTATTTCTGGACTCTCAAGCAATGTTCAGTGTAGCCTGAGATATTTCCTCATTATTTCATATGTTCCCGAAAAAAAAAAAATGACACATGCAAATTCAGAATTGATTATGAAATGATTGCTTTTTTTTTTCTTCTCCAAGAGCCTCCACTGAATGAAAATATTCTTAGCCAGAGGAAATGGCTATGTGCTGCAGTCTTGAATAATCAGGGCTTGAGGAGTTTGAAAACAATGATCTCTGTAGGGTTTGATTAGCTCAAGAACAAAACCTTTAAAGATAATGAGTTTACAGTTGTGCATTCTTTACACTGACACTTACTTCAGGATGGTGTCCTGAAAATGTGACATCCCCATACATCTCCAAAGATGAATTAGAAGGAGGTAATAACTGGCAGTAGGTAGTTTTCTCTGCATTTTGAACATCAACATTCTCTGTGAGTAACCCAGCATCCAAGAATTTAGCAGTTTCCTAATTTCTATTTTATCAGGCAGAAATCAGCACAACCCAATTTATTTTAAAATCTTATGTCATGGAGTTAAAGAGTGCGCACTCACACACACACGATGATCTAGGTTTCCAGGAGTCATCGAGTGATTATTCAACCCTAATTGCAATGCTCTCATTCTGGATTTGATTTACGGATGACAGTTTTTCACTCACAAATGAAAAAAAGAAACTAAGACCCTGTTTCCTAGCATTGCTTTTATAATAAACAAATGCACACATACACTCTTACATGTTTTATGAGATGTGTTAAATATGGGTAATTCTTTAAAGAAAACTGGTTATCCTTGATGAATACTAACCATTAATCCAGAAAACTATTCTTTACAAGAAATTATTCATGATTTTGATACATTAGGGGAAAATGTAAATAGTTTCATATGAAGAACTAAAAATGCATTGATTTGAAAAAGCATAGGAGACAGGAAGAGAATTATTTAATAACTCCATGTGAAAATAAGCTATTAAGAAGCATTCCTGGACTCATGAACCCTAATGTCTACCCTAGGCAGGTCTGCAATCTGATGGCTATGATATTGAACCCCAGATTTTAATGCAAGTAACTCCCAATGTCGAATATGTGCAGAAATGATAGAGCTCTTGAAAATACCTCCTTCTGTTGAAAGGATTTTTTTCTCCCAGAAATTAAAAATGGGGCAAAACTGAATATTTTTACACATTTTATCTATCCACAATCTCCTTTTCCTCAACTCTGGAAATTAAAAGGTCAAGTGGAACATGTCATATGATGGCCAGCTACTCTGCAGAAAGGACCGGCGTCCATCGTATGTTTTGTTTTAAGAGGGGAAAGAGCACTTAATGACTCCAGCCGGCATTCCAACCATCTCGAATCTCTCTGTGGGAGGATGCAGGGGGGTTGGGAAGCAGCCATCAGTTATCAGAGACAGGAAAAAGAACTCCCTCTCTCATCAAAGTGCCAGACTTGGTAGGGAAAGGCAATCTTCTTCTTGTTATTGTTTTTACTCACAAGGACTTGTGGAAATGTCTCTCTGCCTGCTTCTTTATCCCCTAAACCAGATGGAGGTCTGCAGCGAATGGCTCAAAAGTAACATGTAATCAAAACAGCACATGGATGAACTAGGAAGAAAGGAAAGATAATTTGTCCTCAGACGGATACTCTTGAAACAAGAAGGGGCCCCTTCAAATCTCCTAGACTGTTAGATGCAACCCGTTCTGAATATTCCTAAATCAAACCACAATGAAATGAGATTTGACTTTGCCACATTAAATGATGAGTTTTTCATATTCAGTCAATTAACTAAATACTAACTAAGCAATTGGGAACTACAGAGGCCGAAAGAGACAGATTAGTTCTATTCCCTTCTTTAAGAAAATTATAATCTAGTTGGAGGGAGAGAAAACTTAGTTGCATAAAATAATTTGAAAAACATCTCTGATCTCAATTACTGCCTCTCCCTCCTCCTCCTAATTTATGCTACAGCCACACTGACCTCTTTTATATTCCTCCCAATGCCAATTTTATTCCTGCCTCGAGGCCTTTGCACTTAGTGTTCCTACTGCTGGAATGCTCTCTTCTTCTATATCTTCCAAGACTGGTTCCTTTTTATCATTAAGATCACAGAATAAATATCACCTCCTCCCATGGGCCTTTCCTGCTCACACAATCTAAAGGAGTCCCGAAATAACTAACGTGTCACCATTATTTTCTACATAGCACCACTAATACATTTCTCATCTATTAGTTCACAGTTTGAACAAGACCTGGAACGTAGTAGATACTCAGTTTATTTATTTTAAATGAATGTAAGCTACAGGAACTCAGCTTGTGGGCAGGAGTGAAGCAGGGCAAGCTTGAGCTGGCCTTTGAGGGTGGTTGAAATTGCTAAAGGAAGATGAGCATATCCCAGGCTGAGGGAGGAAGTCAAGCAAAATGTGTTCTGGAAGTATCCTCCCAGGCGACAGTCTCAGTGAAGCAGAAAAGCCAGCAATTCTTGAACCCTTACTCTGAGCCTAGCACTGGGCAGGGAGCTCTGCATTTCAGAGCTGGAAAAACTAACCATCTTAATCCACACAAAGAAACCTAATGGTACCTGGCACAGGGCTGGACACAGAGCAGGCCCTCCACAAATCTGTGTTAAATTTTGGAAACTTCCACTCCCCAATGGCACAGTTATTGATGGTCCAGAGACGCAGACGTGGTGAATGACATGTTCCCGCATTAAAGCCCCATTACCTACTGGACTTGTGGCGGTGTAACAGTTCAGCCTTTCCCCTGACAGTGGCAAAACATGGACTCATGCCTGGGAGAGGCCTCACAGGCAGTGGGGTCCAATATTCCAGATAACAAACCCACACAGGAAAAATGACTTGCCCGAAGTTATACTGCTCTCTAATGAGGCCCACATCTCTACTCTCCACTGGGTTTTTTAAAAAGTCCAATTTATTACCAGCATTCATAAATAAAGAGATTTCATGTAAAAATCTAGGTTTCTGTGTCCTCCTGAAAAACAGATGATTTGGAAAATCTGGCCCTTCATTTCCATGTGGCAACAACTGGCAGCAGCTGAGCCAAAGCTGTGACCTTTAACTGGGCAATTGCTCTGCAATTTCTCCAGACTCCCAGTCTGGCCTCGGGGGACAGTTGACTTCACAGCTCCAGGATGGAGAACTCTCCATGAGGCCCAGCTGACAGCACCCGGGTCTGCCCAGGCTCCAGAACGGATAGGGCAGGGCTCTTGCCGGGAAGGCCAGTCTCCAGGGAGAGGCATTCTAGTCACCTCTGCATCTCTGGCACTTTCCAAACACCAGAGATGGGTTTGTTTTACTGACCAGAACAGAATTAAGCATACCCAGTTTGGAGATGGCACTTATGCCCTGGGCCCTGGGGGTAACAGGAGCTGAGGCTTTGCTAGAGTCAACACTACTGTTGGGTAAATATCCTCAAGAGATTCTGAATATTCAGCCAAAGTTACAGGAAGCCAACAACTTCTGAGTAACATGTGACTCATAGGAAAAGGAGAAAAGGGATAGTATATTTCTATATGACTATAATACCGTAAAACATAATCAGGATTGAAAAAAATGAGTCTCACTTTCCTTGGGTGGACAACATTTTGTGCAGAGAGAGGAGGAAAAGTGCCGACTTCGCTTTATATCACCCGTTTGTCTTTACCGGAGGAAAGGGTAAACTGGAATATCGAGGTTTTCTACAGCTGTCCAAGGCTTATCTCTTCACCCGTCCTCCAGGGCCATTTATTTCCTTCTGAACTTCTTTAACCATCAATCACTATTTTCTTGAATCTTCCACTGGTTGTTCTCCGACCTTGGCTCTCCCCCTGCAACTCAGTACCTCCCTGAAACATTCCCTCCTCCAGTTTCAAACACTGCTCATTAAGCTCTGCTTCCATAACACTTTCGTTATTTACAGAAATGTTTCTGCCAAAAAGAAAAACTCCCAAATAAAACCCAGGAATAGATTAAACGGGTGACCTGGAAGGAGCTTAGAAATCTCCTCTAATTGATCACAGCATCTGAGATGTTACCACACCAGAGGCCAATCCTGCTCAGCTTGCCTAAAATTGCACCTCCAGGCCACCCAGCCTCTGACTCTTACTTTTCTTGTGGGCTCTCATCTCTATCTGAATTGATATGGTCTATGTATTAGTTTACTATCTTCTTGCTAGGGAGTTCCTTTAGGACAGGAAGTTGCCTTTTTGGTAGTTGCTGTATCCCTCACATGTAGTGTCTGAGATGTAGTAAATATTTTTTTGAGTGATTGAATCAGATAACATTTACTATGCCAGAGATTCTGATTAGGAGGGTACTTTGAGAGAGTTAAGCTAAAAAGCCAAACTTTTCAAATTTTCAAAATTGCATAGTTTTCATCAAAAGATATCCAGTTGATGTGTTCAGTATAGACTGAACTATAAAATGCTAATGATATTAACTGAGCATTTACTATATATTCCAGGCACTGAACTAAGCACTTAACATTCATTTTCCCACCACTGTTAGAAGTTGCAGTTATTCATTCTATAAGTGAATTGCCCAAAGTCTCTTCACTACTGTGTTATGCTGTAGACTACAGGGTTCTTAACAAGGGGTCCGTGAGACTGAATTGAAATTCAAAAAAACATTATTCTTGTGTGGATGTGTTGGTGCGGGTGTGATATATTTATTACATAGTACACAGTATAGTGAGGACTTAGTAAAAGGTCTGTGGTTTTCACCTGACTGGCAGAGAGGTCCGTGGAACAAAAATGGTTAAGAAGCTCTGCTGTAGAGAACCTGCAGAACATTAATCTCAACTGGAGTTTACCAAATTAACCCTTAAAATAGCAATTTTCCAAATGGGTTATGTAAATAGGGCCAGGTGTGGGCCAGACAAGAAATGCAACAAGGGCACAGGCTTGGGAATATGTGCCGTAGGAGTACCATGTGACTCACAGGAAAGGGAATACGCATATTTCTGTGGAGCAGCCACAAGACTATATTATGGTAAAAACATAATCAGGACTGAAAGCATGGGCCTCACTTCCTCTGGTGGATAACTCTGTGCAGAAAGCGTGGACATGCTGACTGAAGCTACAGTCTCCCACTGAATGGGGCAGGGGCTTCCTGGCTCAAGGTGACAGGTGTGAGAATGTGGGTCTTCTAATGTTTCAAGAAAGGCTGGAAATATGGGTGTTTTTTAAACGAAACTTTTCATTTTTTTTTACATGTTGTCAACCAATTAAAAAATTGGAAATACACCCTGCAGGGCAGATCTGAAAGCAAAAGATCCTGTGTTCCAGATCTGAGAGCCAGGTCAAAAACCTACAGAGTTTTACGTCTTGAAGGGAAGCTCTCCCACTACCTTTGACATCCAAACCACACAATTACAGAAACAGAGGAGATAATATAACTCACTAATAGTATCTTACATTGATACAGAATTTTCCAGGTTACAAAACCCATTATCCAACCTTTCTTGCTAGCATGGCCTAAGCACTACACAGGACAGGCTGGGTAGGGATGCAGAAGAGTTTGAAACAAGAGTTAAAGTCGGGGCCAGAGCAAAAGCAGAGACAAGAAATAGGTACATGAAAAAGTTAAATTGTATCCATCTGTTTTTTGTCTGATAAGCAAAATGGATTTCCACATTCACATTTCAAAATATATCCTGTAATATTACATTTGGTTTTTATTTAAATCCTCCTTGAAAATATTTTTTATCTTACAGTGTTTCAAAATCTATATAATTTTGACTGGTTGTGCAAAGGAAATACACAAGCAGATTACTTGTTTGACCTGTAAATTCAAGGACCCTTGCAAAGACCCATGAAGAATTCTGGAAAATAACCCCCGTTAGAGTCCACCAAGATTGCAGTGATTCAAGTGAGCAGCAATTAAAAAGTAAAAACAGGTTCCAGAATCACTGTGATCTACCAAAATTGCTATTAGAAATGAGTCATTTGTAAAAATACTAATAATTGAAAATGGAAATGACAAAAAGTTGTCAAATCTATCCAGCTGTCACTGTGAAGGGATATTTGCTGCAATTTAATTGGGGGGTTTAGTTTAGCTTGTGAAAGCTCAAAAATAAAAATAATATACTGTTGCTCCCCACCCCCATTCTAATCTCAGAAATCCAATGCATTTTACTATGCCAGGAGTGAGCAGACTCTGTTTACCCTGTTTACCACCATTCTCTCCTTAACTAGCATTTTAAAGATTTATTTTATGTGTTTCAGCAAGATTCCACCAGAGGATATTATAAGCAATAAAGTGATAATTCAGAGTATTTTGATGGCTACATTTCCAGAGCGTTTGCAATCTCCCTGGCTTTCACTCCACATGCTGAGGAAGGTTAATCCTGCTGGAAATGTTAAAGAAAAGCATCAAGTCGGCAAATTGGATTGGATTTCCAAACACCCTGGGCTCCCTCAGCATCAAAAGCCTGCTGAAAACGTTTCCCGGTGCCACAGCTTCTGTGAAGAGACAGGGAGGACTTGAGAATTCCATGCAGCTTGGTCAACCACGAGGAAACGCCCATGAACCCCCAGATTTTAAGCTGCCATTAAGGTGGGTTCTGGGGTTTGCCTGGCAGTTGATTTTCGTTATTTGCGGCATTTAAGATCCAGAAAGCCCTTGCTAAGCCGAACTAGGGAAAGCTCAATTAGCCTTGTTCGACCTCAGGTGGCAGTTTCCACCACTCTGCGCATGTGCAAGTCTGAGACTACTGGTGAAATGATCAAGAGCCCTTTCTAGCGAACACGTGGCTTTGCAAATAAGGAACCCATGAATAACAAAGATCGACTGCTCTTTACCTTGTGAAGAACTGTTTACTGTAAGCAGAAACAGAACAAGGATGGGTTGGTAAATTTATGATCTCTTAGAAAACCCCATGTTTTCATAAAAACATAGATGCAGTAAGTAGAGTGGTTAAGAATATGTGTTCTAGAGCCAGCTACCTGGGTTTAAAGTATGTTCTGCACCTTCCTAGCTATTAACCTTGGGCAAGTTACTCAGATTCTCTATTTCTCAGTTGCCTCATCCTTTTGTTCTCTGTATTAGAGAAGTTATGAGTTTATAGAATAATCATGCATAAAATGCAGGATTCCCATATACCACCCTATTATTAACATTGGGCATTGGTGTGGAATATTTGCTACCATTAATGAAAGCACACTTTTATAATTGTACTATTAACTCTAGTCCATGATTTAACTTAGGATTCACTGTTTGTGCAGTGCAATTCCATGGATTTATTTTATTTTGTCACCATATATACAGCCTAACACTTCCCTTTTAACCACATTCAGTTATATATTTTGGTGTTCTTAATTACATTCACAATGTTGTGTTACCATCACCACCATCCATTACCAAAACATTTCCATCGTTCCAAATAGGAACCCTATACATTTTCAGTCCTAACTTCCCATTCCCTAACTACACACCTGTTTCCTCACCTTTAAAATGAGGGTAATAATATTTTTACTTCATAGAAGTTTTAGGAAAAATAAATAAGTTAATAAATGTAATATATTATAATATATTATAATATATATATGTAATATATGTAACGTATGTAAAATATATGTAATATATACAGAGTTAACTACCATTATTTCTAATTATAAAACGGAAGATAAACTGCTTTTATAATTATACTAGTAAAGACAACACAGCACTGTTTTATATACATCTATATTATAAATGCAGTCTTTCTATCTGTACATACTCCATGCATTCTATGGGCTTAGAGTTGCACAACATGGGGGAAAATTTCATCCATATATGTGTATGCTAAACCTTTATGGAACACCTGATATGTGCCAAGTACTTTGCATACTCAGAGAGATCTACTCAGACAACCTCCTTTAATCCCCCAGCATTGCCCATCTCTTAGCCTGCTTACTTTTCCCCTACAGCTCTTATTACCTTCACCATATTAAATAGCTTACTTATATATTTAGTCAAACTAGTCACTGGATAAATGAAGTTTGATTTACTACAACAGCTCTATAAAATAGGTATTCTTACCCCATCTGACAAATGAGTAGGCCAAGGTCAGAAAGGTTGCCTGAAATAATCAGCTGTATAATGAATCAGCCCCAAATATCAACTTCGTGAAAGAATTCTGACATATTCAAAAGGTCATAAAAACAATGCACATAAACTTCAAGGAAATGTCATTTACTATGTGCAGTTTATACAAATACTTTACCTTGGATCATCTATACCAATTTCATATCTTTAAATACTAATTTTCAAATGATCTGCTAAACAACCAATTTTATAAACATTTTTCTAAAGTGTTATTCAGTCTCATTCATTACAGTTTACCTTGCATTCTCACTACTTTACCTTGGATCATCTATACCAAATTTCATATTTTTAAAAACTAATTTTCAAATTACCTATTAAACACTCAATTTTATAAACATTTTTCTAAAGTCTCATTCATTACAGTTTACCTTGCATTCTCAAAGAAGACAATCAGTAATATGTCTTTTTTTTTTTTTGAAGTGCATAGTTAACTTTATTGTTCATTCTTTGTGTTGTACAGTTCTGTGTTTTGACAAATGAATGTCATTTTTCTACAATTAGAGTATCATACAGAATAGTCTCATTGCGCTAGACATCCACTCTGCTTCACCTATTCACTCCCTCCAAAATCCCCTGACAACCACTGGTATTTTACTGTCTCTACAATTTTGCTTTTTCCTGAATGCCTTATCTCTGAATAGTCTGGGCTAATTAACTTATAAAACTCAATGTATTCATGTTTTTATCTGTAAGTAATATGTCTTCTAAAAGTTTTAAAGCCATGTAAATAAAATTTTACAGTTTAAAATTTGAATTTCCAAGACTAGCCTTTCAAATCAATGACAATAGGTAATGGAATCTCCATTGTCTCACAGGCCTAAGCCTACACAGCTCTTAGTTACTATAGATCCGTATGACAACATACACATAGGCTCCAAGAGAAACACTGCTGTAATAAACCAGACCAGGGAATCTTAACTTCAAGAGACTTTAGTGGGTCTCTGAACCCTCAGAAATGAAAGCAAACTGTTTTCCTGTTTGTGCATGTGGGCCTCAAGGGGTGTCATAACTCAAAACATTTAGACCCACCACTCCAGAATGCCAAGAAGAAGAAAAGGTCTGCCCCCCCCCCCGCCCCCGCTTCTCTTTCAAAAACACTCTCTCAATGCTAATAGTGATATGATACTTAAATCTCTGGTTTAGAAAAGAACCAAATACCGTGATAATTTATGGCAGAAAACTTTCCTCCAACTATCGGTTTAAATGTACTAAGGACCCCTGGCGATTACCACAAGTGCCCAAGGCACATAAGGTCAGTGTGATCCTAAGTACGAGGCCCTTCAATGCCACGAGTTCTGAAGAACACTTCACTAATCAGACACGACCTCACGGAGCAGCACGTACTTGATGAGCAGGCTTGTCCCTGCCACCCCATCATTCCTCGACCCCCACTCATCTTCTATGCAAGATCAGTGAGCAGGTGTTCTTAATACATACGTGGTCATTATACATTTGTTGAATCAATAAATGAATGTGCTTTAGAGAATGCCACAGTCTTAAGCAAAATGCATATTAAAGATATTGAATATTGGGTACAGATATACCGACTACTTCCAAGCAGCATAGTAATTTCCTGCTTTCAAAAAACTGTGCATAGACAGTTATAATAGCAATACATTTGTGAAGGGATGTTTACTGCTTCTGAAGCTTTGTTACATTTATTATTTCACTTGATCATCACTGATTTGTTCATTATTAGTAACAGAGTGATGAAGTACTCTGAGCAGGTGCTAGTTCCCTTCTTTAATAGACAAGGGAACTGATGCTCAGAGAGATTAAAAACCTTTCCCCAGAGCAGGTGCCTGGCTAGGGAGCACAGCACGAACTACAGGTCTTATCTTCTACCCTCACTTGATTAAAGTAGTCTCCCACCATGATAATGATAAAACAATGCAACAAATGCCAGATTGAGGAAAAACAATTGGATGGCACCATAGAGGTTGCTATAATGAAAGATGTCTTCTATTCTGTACCCAATATTCAATAGATTTAATATGCATTTTGCTTAAGAGACTGCAGTATTCTTTAAAGCACATTCACTTATTGATTCAAGAAATATATAATGACCACTTACTAGGTGTCAGGCACTGTGCTCAGTACTGGGAATATACTGCAAGCCAAGCCTTGCCTCCAAGGAGCACACATTCTTGAGGGGGTAGATTCTACCCAAAGTTAATTGGCAGAGGTTTTGGAGACACAGCTATACAATGAAGAAATCTTTCTCTACTTAGCTTCTAAAAGTAATGATCCTCAGATTTGGAAAAAAGTGATAGTGTATTGATTAGCCTAAAAGTTCTACCTCTATCTTGTTTATAAGCCATGTCTATTCATACTGATTATGATTATTTGTAACCTAAATACTCTCCTATATTCTTTTCCCCATTCACTTCAAATTCTCCCAAGACACTGTGTAAGTCACGGTTCTGCAAACTGGTGATCTAGAAGAATTCCTGGGGAAAATGAATCTTAGTTCTCCTCTGTCTTCTCTGCCTGCTCCTCACATGGACGGTGGTAGGTGGAGGTGTATGGACTGACATGGGGTGACCCTTAACTGGGATTACTGGAGGCCTTAAAAAGACAACCTGGAAGTCACAGGAGCCAGGAAAGGGAGGACATTGCCATGTGACAGGAAAGCCAAGGAGCCCCAGTGACCACTGGCAGCTGACCCCAGAATGCTACCAACCCTGAGGGAGAGGCAAGCTTTTAGCCTCCAAAAGCCAAGAGCCAATAAATTCCCATTGTTTAAGCCAAGCCACTGCGTGGTATTTGTGACAGCAGCTCTGGCAAGCTAAGACTTCAATCAGGCCTGCCTAAGCAAGGCTCCCCTTCTTCGAATGCCTTAAAATTAATTTCTCCCAGGGTTTTCATTTCCCGGCTGCTAAAACAAATACCATACAATGAGTTGACTTAAACAACAGGAATTTATTGGCTCAGGGTTTTGAGACTAGGAAAAGTTCAAAATTAGAGTGTTAGCAAGGATATGCTTTTTCCCTGAAGACTGTGGCTTTCTGCAGTTGGCTGCTGGCCATTCTGGTCCTTGATTTCTCTCACATGACAGGGAACATGGCAACACATTCTTTCTCTTCCAGGTCCTGTTGACCTCCAGCTTCTGGCTGCTCCCCATGGCTTCTTTTTTCCATGTCTAATTTCCTTTGCTTATAAGGACTTCAGCCATATTGGATTAAGACCCACCTTATTCAGTGTGGGCACCCCTTAACTACTAACATCTTCAAAGGTCCTGTTTACAAGTGGATTCATACCTACAGGACCAGGGGTGGGACCTGAACATGGCTTTTGTAGGGGGCATGATTCAATCACCAACATCCAAGTTTTAATCACTTTCTTTTCTGGAATAGCAGAAGAGCCATGCCCTGTGCTACCAAGGTGGCAGTAGTCCAACTACCATCCACAGTTCCCCTCTTGGAGGGGCCGAGAACCACCTGCATGACTGTCCTGACTCTCCCCCACCTTTTACCCACTTTGGGTTCCTTTAAGCACAGAAATACAAAGCTGGTTAAAGAACAGGAGGTCACTGCTCCTGTTCTTATATTCGAAGCACCAACATGTCTGAAGGCCTACTATGTGCAGAACAGTGGACTAGTCTCAGTAGTTACAAAGACGTGGGCATACCCCAGAAGGGAGCAGACAGCTGGTAAACCTGTGTCTATTTTGGGATGCAGTATGAGCTGTGGAAGAAAGTTGATGTGGTGCAAACAACTGTGAGATACCACAGAACAGGGAGTTCCCGATCTGCAGAACATATACTCTCCCCCTATCCCTAATTTGGAAGAGTGGTTCCGTGTGGCAGAGATCCAGATTGTCTGGTAGCCCTGTGTAGAATGACCAAATCGTCTCAGAAAGCTCTTTTGCAATGTCCCATGAGCCTGGTTGAAAATCACTATTGTGTTTTTCTGTGCTTCCTTAGCAAAATCAGGATAATAATACATACTAATCTTCCAATGACAGAAATGGCATTTTGAACGGCAAATGTAGAAAGCATTATGCAAACCTAATATTGGTGCATTGCTCAATAAGCATAGCTTACATGTTTTGTAACTTACACTGTAGCCTGGGAGATCATGCAGGTACGTGTATATGGGCATTAACAAAACAGGGAAGGAGATGTCACACTTATTCAGTGCTTACCCTGTGCCAGGCACTCTGCTCTGAATCCCACCCATATTGGATCATTTAATCCTCACAACAACCTCGTTAGATGGGCACTACTCTTAGTCCCATTTTGCAAGAGCAGAAGCTGAAGTTAGGGTGGTCAAGTAAACGTGCCCACAGTCGCACAGCTAGTAAGGGGCAAAGCTGGGACTGGAACCCATTGGCTGACCTCAGATCTCATGACCCTAACCTGTAGGTCACCTACCTCTCTGGCTGCCCCTGGGTGATCATCGGGGTTCCAGAAACACTATGCTTACTGACCCTTGGAATTGACTTATTTAAAGAGATCCTGGCAAATTGCAAATGTGTTCTCAAAATACTCACATGAAGAGGTGTGTTCCTGTAAAGCTGAGCATGCAGAAATGTGTGGTGGTAGTGAGGGCAAGGGAAGGCAGACTTCATTATTAAAAATTATTCATCTGTCATTTGATCTCCCCAGCCTCATAACAGAATATCTTACTGTGGGGACCTACAGTGATAATAAACCACAGGCATCTGAAATCCCCTGAGGATTCTATTCTAGTTGCAGAAATATTTTAATAACACAGATGTTTGGTATGGAAAAACCTGCATTAATCATCTTCAAGCATTCTCGGTAGCATCTTTTTATTCCTCTCATCCCCAAAGCCTTTTCTCATTAACTATCTCTTCCAGCAAAGGCAGTATTATTGCATCTCATTCAGCAAGTATTTTTTGAGTGATTACTGTGAACCTGACTATATTTAAGACACTGAAGATACAGCAGCAAACAAAACAAATGAATCTGGGGGATATTTTGAAGGTAGATGTTCTGACTAATTGAGTATGAGGTGTGAGAGAAAGAGAGTTGTCAAGGTTTCTGACCAGTAACTGAAAGAATTTACTCATTTACCAAGATAGACAAGACTGTGGAAAGAGCAGTTTGGAGTGAAGCTCTTGAGCTGGGTTCAGAACATGATACACCTGAGATGTCTATTTGATATGTGTCTTAGTTTGAGTTTTCCAAGAAGCAGACAGTGAGACAAGTATTCGTGTGTAAGCAGTATGTGTGGGGCATGATGCCAGGAAATACTGTAAGGGATTTGTGAAGTGAGCCAGGTAAGTGAAGGACTCCAATTTAGAGTGTATTACCAAGCCAGCTGACAGCACGGGCAACTGGATCACTACCTTTGGGGAACTCTGGGAAATATACTTCAGTGTTACTGTCCCTAAGGGCTGAGGTAGCTGAGGCATTTCTCCCTCAACTCCCATCAGTTGTTGGTTCAAGGGGGCTCCTGGAAGGAGCTAACCTGGCCCCACACAGGGGCTCAGTAGGTTCCAGGCCAGAGAAAGCCTTCTGGCAAAGTCATAAATGCTTTCAACTGCAAAATCAGGACAAAATACATGGAAATGGTGAGTTCCAGAGAAATGTGGATGGGGCAACTGTTGTTCATCCCAAATTGCAAATGGAGTTTTGCATAGGCAGCTGGATATATAAGTCTGGAATTTAGGGGCGATATCTCTAATGGAACTATACATTTGAGAGTCATCAATATATGGATATGTATTTAAAGCTATGAGACTGGATGACTTGAACAACATAGAAAGGAAGATAGAAACACAATGCCATCCAAGGACTGAGTTCAGGTGTAGGCCAACAATTGGTAGTTGGAACAGATGAGGAAGGATCAGCAAAGAGACTAAGAAAGAGTAGCTGGCAAGGTAGGAAGAAAACCAGGAGGAAGAGGTTCTGGAAGGAAAATGGAGAAAATATTTCAAAGAGAAGAAAGTGATCAAATATGTCAAATGCTGCTGGACAGGTCAAGTAAGACCAAAACTGAGAATTGACTATAGGACCTAGCAACATAGAGGTCACCTGTGTCTGTGCAGAAGCAGTGTTGTTGAGGTGATAAAGGAGAATGCCTGCTTTGAGAGGGGGAGAGAGGCTGGGGGGCTTTGAGCATGAACTACTTAGAAGAGATTCACCATAAAGGGGGACAGAGAAATGAGGTGGTAGTAGAGAAGACAATGACAACTTTATTTCTCTGGGCTGTCATTAATTCATTGAACTTTAGAGCTGGAAAGAACCTAAGTAAAGGTTATTCTCAGTTTCCTTCTTGCACAAGCAATACCTCTATAACGTTTCCAGTAAATGGGCAGTCAGCTTCCAGGAGTGGGAAACTCAAAGGCCCTTAAGCCTTCTAAAAGCTTCATTTTTTTGGAGCACTCTCACTATGGCTGCCTAGAACATATGCACTTTTCCTCTCCCAATGATTCTAGAATATTCTCCACACCCTCAAACAACCCACCATCTATGATTACCTGAACCATTAAAAATGTAAGCTTTGTGAGAGGTAAGACTTTTCCTGTATCGTCCATTGCTGTATCCCTAGTGCCAAAAAGCACTCATGGCATAGTGGGTGCTCCATAAATATTCAGTGAATACTGCATGAGAAGCTTCCCAGCATCCTCTCAAATGAGGTGGATACTTTTGCTGTTCAGCAAACTATTCATATCACAGGCTGCTTCCAAACAGTACTTGATTCCTTTTTAAATTCTTACCCATTGTTACCTCCCATAATGTGCCCTGTCCCACCCTGTTAAATGGGAAGCATCTAAACCAAGCCAGGCCATCAGACACTTCCTACCTGACACTTGAGTCTCAGTAACATTGACAAAGAGTCTGAGTCTTGTTTGGCTTTATCCATTTCAGCATAATCATTCACATACGACCATCCCAGACACGGTTCTTGTCCTTCCTGTTTCTTAGGCCTCTGTGTGTAGCACAAACATTCTTCTCCTTCTGTGCATATAGGGGCATTACTTGTCCCTGTACCCCCTCCTTGCAGTCAGGAAGGGGCAAATGATGAGTTTGGGTTAATGAGTTGTGGATGGACATATTGCATGTCATTTCTGGGCTGGAGCATTTAATTGCCAGTACGAGACTCTCCAGGGCTTTCTTTCCCTGCTGCAATGAACCATAAACATTGGTAAAATGGTTTGAAATAAACTATGAGGAGCAGATTTTCACACTCCCCATGCCCAATATGTAGCATGAGCGATAACCTTTTCTTGATGCTCCTATGTTTTCCAAGCCTGGTTCTCCAGTCTTATAGAAGGAAACACCTGATACTTTTCAATAAATTATCTTCTTCTTAAGAAAGTCAAATTTGCTGTCAGGATATTGCATCCCCCAAGGCTTCATATGTCATTTCTTCAAGTTCAAGGGCAAAGTTATGATTATTACCTTGAAAAGTCTCTACCAGGAATGTCCATCTTACCAACCTACTTTTATTTCCAGAGCCCTCTCTATCCTGACATGGCTCTCCATCCTTCCTTTTTCCCCTGATTATTTGGACTTAGGAGTATTCTCTCTAGTTTCTAACACCCCCTTTTCAGTCATATGCAGGGCTCTGTTGGATGCTTCCTTCACTATCACCACCTGTTTTCTATTATCAGCCAAATCACAGAGCTATGGCGCCTCTCACCAACCCTCCCACTGGCTTTGTTCAGTTGCTCAAGTGAAAAGGTAGATGATGATTGCCATCTCTTCCTCACTAAAAATTAAGCTTCAGCAAAGCATGGATTGGATATTTTTATTTTTATCTGAGCCTGTAGCTTTGGTACAAACATTCATGGAATGGGGAGGGAGAAGGGGAGAAATTAGAGCAATTGATTCAATTGTGACAATCAGTGGAGTGTAAGCAGTCACGTCAGGGTCACTCTGTTCTTTAGAAGGTGCCTGAGGCTAAGGATGCTCAGCGTACACAATGGGTTCAGTAAAGGAATATTTAGGGAGACAGTGACTTTTTTCCCTTTTGAGATAGGGAAAAGGCAAATAAATTTCCCTTATGTTAAGATAGCAGGCTTTTTCTTTTTTCTTTTTCTTTTTCTTTTTCTTTCTAAGCAGATAGATACAATAAACATAAAAGTGTAAATTTAGAACAGTGGGATGGTTGGTAAATGCTGCATTATAAAAAAAGAAAAAACTTTTTTTTCCCTTTTACTTACTCCCACATTCTACTAATCACTTTTCCTCCTTATAGTGAAGCAAAATAGCCCATAATAGTTACACAATCATCTAGATCCGGAGTCCCTAATTGTCCTCTTTAATAGGCCAGAAATGAATAAAGGTGAGGATACAGGATAGTGTCACTGGAATTTCTTGAAAGTAAGAGAGAGGTTCAAGGGCTGTTTTGCCTTAGAATCTTCTGCCTCTTCCATGCTTCCTTCCTTTGGTTTGATGTCTGTTTAAACTCAAAGGGCATCAAAATTACAGGATTAAAGATGTCCCTGGCTCTACAGTAGTAGCCCCCTAACCTGGTTGATCATCAGAATCAACTGGTCAGATTTGAAAAATACCAACTGAAAAATACCCACCCCCTGGGTATTCTGATTTAGTGGGCTTAGTAAACTGCATTCGGGGGGATTCTTCAGATAACCTGGATTATCAGCCATGTTCACAAATTACGACTTTAGAATCCAAATGATTTATTTTCAGAAAGGTGTGCATAAACTGAAGTTTGGTGAGTTTGGCTACATTTTTAACATACTAGAGTTGACAGCAGTTAAAGCAAGTCTTTAGGGAATCTTTTCTTTTAAAAGAATCCTTTTAAAAGGTGAGCAATGACTTTCAAATTAGTTTTGTCTATTCAAATTTAGGCTGGATTCACTTAAAGTAGGTATTTCCAAGAAAATTAAGTCTATGAAGCTGTGACACTTCTAAAATACAACGGGTAATGAAACAATGAAAGTGAATACAACAAAAAGAAAAATTCCAGTGACATTTTAACAACATGTATCTCTTTTGTAGACTTATGAACTCAATTATAAGGTGTAATCAACTTTAGATCATGGGATAAAGATGGATTTAAAAATGTTATTGCTAAAGAAATTAAATGTGAACAAAGATTTACCAGTAAATGTTCACTACAACATTATTTATAATAAGGAACAATTAGAAGTAATGTCTAATAATGGAGTAGAGGTTAAATAAAAGGATTATATCCCTATGGTAGAATACTCTGCAGTCATTAAAACATTATTTATAAAAATATAAATGACCTGATAAAATGCTTATGATGTATTACTAATTAAAAAAAAAACAATATCAGGGATTATTTTTATAAATCTAAATATATTACTCACCCAACCAAAGGAAAAACTAGAAGAAAGCAATATCAAAATGAAACAGTGGTTCTCTCTGGTTGGTGGGTTAACTGATTACTTACTCTATTTTAAAATTTCCATGATGATTATTTCTATAATTTTTTAAAAAGTTAAGATGCCAATAATGTGGGGAAAAATTCTGCCATGAAATGAAATCAGCCTTATTAAAACAAAACAAAACAAAACAAAAAAACAAAAAAAATACCTGTCACTGTGGCTAATATTTGGGCCCTTCTTCAAACTTGCTTATTACTCAGAATCTGCTTTTTACCCATGTCTTACCCACTGTGAAACCAAACAGGTTCTGTCTTTATGATAAACAGATTAGCCTGACTTTAAGCTAACATGTGCTGATAAATAAACCAAATTTTTTTTCAGTAGATTTAAAATATTAATAGTTCATATTGTAAACTAAAAATACTAACTTATAACAAGTTAATTGATAACACTAAGTCTTATCAATTAGAACTGATGACTGACCTAACTTACCAAGGCTGAGAAACTATTTTAAAGGTAGAGGACCAAAAAAAGAAAAAAGAAATTGACTCATCTCTCCCTTTGCCATAGTTAGGGCTACAAACTTAAAGACAAACAAACTAACCAATGATCCAGTCTCTCAGTAAGTTAATTTGAACAACTTAGAGATTCAGGAAATTCACCCATTTAAGCAACTCAAATTAGTTTTTGTTAGAGTCTAAGCCCATTTCCTATTGTGCTAAGCTCAGCATAAATGGATATCAGCTAGTTAACATTCTTCTCATGATTAAAACTAATTAAGACATCCCTTTCTCTCTGTCACTACAAGTGCAAGCAAATGGACATGTTTTCTTAATGTTCTGTGCCAAAATTGAGAAATCGTATATAGAGAAGCAACTCAGGGCTTTATTCAGAACTATTAGAGATTTCCTGTTGAAGACATATCCAGCTGAATTATATGTAAAATATTTTAATAGAATGTAGAAAGGAGATGATACACAGTGCATTTCCCTTAGAAGCTCATGTTAAATCAAATATTCACTTAATGCAAGTACAAATTTTGCAAGGGCCCTGTCTGCAACCCTTGGCTCCACTGGTCTGACGTAAGCACATGGCACATATAGTGTATATGTTTTTCTAACATTTAGAATGATAGCTACTGATTTTTGCCAGCTGTACCCCTTTGTAGTCACATCACAGTTGGCCCAGCTAGAGGGACACATGGAGCGGGGACAGAAGGGAATGGCAAGGCTGCTTTAAAGTGGCAACTGTCAGTACTGCCACGTTTGCTTGGCAGCAGTGACTTGGAGGGTGGGGGTGGGGGGAGAGCAGCATTCAGGAAAGATCCAAAGTAAATATATAAATAAAAGTACCTTATTCTAAACCGTAGTAAATAAACACATTGGTGTATTTGGATAATTGCCTTCTGCGACAAGTCTGAGGTTGCGTGCTGCCTCCAGGGTTTCTGCAATGCTGATTAATTTCGACCATTCTAAGAATCAGTGCTTTAAGACAGTATCAGAGAAATCACCGAACTGTGAAAAGTGATTACAACACAAAAAGGATGGATCGGTTTGGAGGATAAATAGAAATAAGAATAAACCAATTTCAGTGTTAAAACTTTGAGCAAATTTTAGGCTTATTTGAGCAGGATCTAGCTAAATTATGTGTGTGTGTGTGTGTGTGTGTGTGTGTGTGTGTATATATATATATATCTTTTTCAGGAAATGAAGTATATAAAATATATGATTTTATAGATTTTTAAAAAGGTATAGGTCTTAAATATTTTTATTCTGATTAAGAACTGTAATGGGACATATGGATATACAACTGAATTCCCCAAATCTCAATGGTATATTTAAAGTAAACTTTCTTCTCTATTCAAAGGGCCAACCAAGACACATATATTATGCAATTATGAATCTCGATAATATTTAATTTCTAATTATATTATTATTTTCTCCATTTCTATCAATTGTCTACTAATAATGTCTAATATGCATTGTTTGGCTGTGCTTTGTCTTATTTTCTAGTGAAGTGCTCACAGGAATTTCAACAGAGTAGGGAAATTAACACTAAAATATAGAAGGTTAAAGAGAAAAAAAACAGGTTCATTTCTGTTAGCATTAATAGCCCTTATATAATGTTTGCAGTCTTGGATATGGTGGGTAGCAATTATCCTGTTGTCACCAAAAAAGATTTTTACCTACAATTAACATAATTAGCATGGCTTCCTATATTTGTATTTTGATCACACTAAATAATTTTTTCTAGTAACATACATAAAACCTAAAATTAAACAAATATCCATGGAACTGCACAACCCAGTAAACCCTAAGTTAAACCAGAACTGTAGTTAATAGCACAATTATAAAAGGTGCTTTCATCAATTGTAACAAATGTACCACACCCAAAGCAAGATGTTAGCAATAGGGTGGTATACGGGAATGCTCTTTTTATGCACGATTTTTCACTTCTCTAATTTAAAAAAAAACTTTAATTTCAAAATACTTCAGTTGAAAAATATTTCTACTGATAAAAATGGTCTATTTTAATAGCATCCAAACCTCTTTACTCCTCCCCCTACTCTTGCACCCCACAAAGTATTTACCGATGTAGTTAAAATTTTCATTCTTAGTAATCCAGCATCCCCATGCTTCATTAGATATGCTAGTCAGAGAAGTGCAAAGGTAAAACCATTTGGTCAATCCAGGAACAGGGTAGCAGAAATGAAAAGATTCAGATGCTTTCTCTGGCAAGTTTTCTAACTGGTCCATAAGTTGCTGGGCCAGGGATTCCTTCCGACTTCAGGAAGGATAAAGGAGAAGTAATGCCCACATGTAACTTTGCAGCCAGTTTTTACCTTAAGATGATGCATTTCCTTTCTGACTTAACTAGGGAAAATAGGAATCGTCCTAAAATTGACAACTGGGGGACAGTCCCCTTCTGGATGACAAAGACACCTATAGGTTAGCATTTTATAGGTGTAGAAATAATCATCTAATGTTTGGGATTTTTATTTATTTTTTACTTAAACTCTATGGACTAGCCTCAGGAGATCCATGAGCCCTGGAAAATCATGTGCCTCTTAAGGGTTAATGTGCATTTGTTTGTTTTTTACAGGGAGGTCCCGGGGATCGAACCCAGGTCCCTCCATATGGGAGACGGACACCCAACCATTTGAGCCACATCCACCCCTTAATGTGCATTTGGGGGGAGGGAGAGGGGGGTGGAATCTATATCTTTCATCAGATTTTCAGAGGTTTGAAATACAGACCTTATTCGTCCTTTAAATTCCCACTATTAGCGTCACTTTCAAGGGGACACAGCTTTTTATTGAAGACAAGGTGATGGGGATCGGTCATCTATTAAAACTCCTGCCACTTTGCGAAAATGGGACTTTAGAAAAGGTGTGTGTGTGTGCGTGCACGCTTGTGTTTGAGGGGTGTTAAGGAAAAAGAAAGATTCCGAGAATAGGATGTTTCTCAAGTGAGCAGCCAGGAACAAGAGTGAAGCTATGGGCATTCAGGGAAGTGAGGGCTACAAGTAAGGGCCTCAAGACAAACTTGTCTACTTTACACACTTTACTTTCAACCTCAGAGCAGCGCAAAATAAATTTTTGTTTTTTCAAAGGAATAATGCTACTATGGGACACTTAAAAAGAAAACAATCATGGAAAAAATGATTTTTGCATAGTGAAGGAAACATCTTCAGTAACACAACCTGAACAATGTTCTCTTTCTGGCAATTTGCAAAAATTCTGTCCCCTGCAAATGAGGAGTCAGGCCTGGCTCATTCCTACTGTTCGGCCGAGTAGCTGAGGAAAGTAGGCCCACCTAAATTCCAGCCTTTACACAGCTGTAGACTAGCAAATAAAGGCAAAGAGCAAAAGCTCTATAAATACTGGAAAGGAAGGCAGTTCTTGAAACTTAGCATTTTGAGAAACTATGGATAAAGGGATGAAAATTTTAATGGGCCCATTAGTCTTCATTCAAAAACTAGCCTTATGAAATTAAAAGGTACGGGTGGACAACATCATCTAAATCATGGCTGTCATTAGGTCTTGAGGTACTGTTCTAAGTGCTTTGTAAGTTTTGATTCATTTAATCCTATGCAGTAGGTTCCATTTTTACCTCCATTTTATAAGTGAGGCAAACAAAGCACAGAGAGGTGGAGACACTTGCCAAAGGTTGCACAGCTACCTGCAGGTGGCAGAGATGAAATGCAAACAGAGGCTTGGTCACAGATGCCAAGAGACTGGAATTTCAAAGAGTAATAACTGTAAGAGTCAACCACAGTGGAGAAGCCCCAGTAAAAAAAGGACCACAAAATGTTCTTTAAATTTGTTTTTTTAGCAGGTACCAGAGATTGAACCCGGGACCTCGTACACGGGAAGCAGGCGCTCAACCACTGAGCTACATCCATTCCCCCTTTGGATTTTGAAGTTTGAGGATCACTGGTAAACTTTTCAAAGCATTTTCAACCCAGTTTGGGATGGGGAGTGGAGGGGAAAGGGGAGCCTGGGGGCAAGGCACAGGCTAGTCACATTGGGACAAGTTGAGGAATACAGGCTGTAACTAGAATACTCTTGCAAAAAGTTAGGGTAAAAGTGAGAGGGAGGCATTGGACAGGGGTCCTGGGGCAACCAGGGCTTAATTTAGGCTGGGAGAAAAGTGGCATATTTGCAGGTGGATGAGAAAGATCTCAAGAAGGAGAAAAGTTTCTTTGAAATGCAAGAGTGAGAGGGGACAAATGGAAACCCAGATCTTACTTGTTCATAGTACATTCCTCAGCTTGATAATCACACCACAGAAAACAGTGACCCCTAAGACCAGTATTTTATTCCGTCATTGCAGTTTCCTGAAGGAGTGCATTTTTCAAATGTATGCCACACACATGCACAAAAGAAAGAACAATGGCAAATAATGACAGTAGTTACTTTTGGTTTGGTGGGATTTGGAGATCTTTATGTTCTTTTTGCTTACCTATGTTTTCTCCAATTAACATGTACTTCAAGGAAGAAAGTAAAAGTGATTTATTAAAAAAGAAGTAATGCAATTTTGCTTAAAACAACTCTAAGGAGACAGCTGGAGAATCTCGACACTGGGTGATACTTTTGAGCGTTCAGCTCAGGCGCTGCGGCAGCCCTGGGAACCACTGAGAGCTCCTCCAAAGCACAAAGTGTGTATTCACTGAGCAGTTTCCAGTGCAGCGACAGCGAAGAAACCATTCTTTGAATCATTTTGCCGTGTAATGGTAAACTGGTGATGGCACCTGAGAGCTCTTGAGCCCACAGGTCCTTTCCTCTTGGCTTTCAGGGACATACTTAGCAATGCTGCAGAAAAGGAGCGCTGCTCAGCGGCCTTGTCATCCAGAGAAGCAATTTGTGTGGCCAATGACCAAAACATCCAGAAGGGCTCAGGGAAGAAGGCTGGGCAGCTTGGGGGACACTGACACGTGGTTTGTGTGAGTTGGGCTTTCCTTTGATGATGAAACAATAAGTTAACAAAGAACTTTAAAGACTTGAAGTCACCAGAGCTGATCAAAGCTAAAAGTGCTCATTTTCCCCCATGCTTTTTACATTCTCTCCCACTTCTCATGGTATTTCGTATCTTCCATCCAGTCTTTGCCGCCCCCATTTTGCTCCATTCTGTTTTCTGAGTCCTCTATTCTTGTCAAACCCTACAATCTAAGTTCTCCTCTTCATACACAACCCTTTTTGTTTTCCTCCAAACATCACATTTTTTCCATTTCTTTTCCTTTTTCAGTCCCAGATTTATACTTCCAATCACAGCCGTTTCTCTTATCGGCTTCCCACTGAATATTTCCCCTATTAAATTCTGTGCTTTCCCTTTGACCCCTCAATCTCTTCAGCTTTTCCCTGCTTTGCGGTCTTTGTCTGTTTCCCCTTCACTCTCGGTCTAGTCTCTGCTGTTTCACACTTGGCAAACATTCAGCTCCCCCCAAACCAGAAGTGCTTCTCAGTTCAACAGAAATCCACTGGGCAACTACTAAGGGATATGAAAAATGAATGTCATAGTATTCTCTGCCTTCACGGAATTATAGAAGTAAGTTAACAAGTAATTTCCCCACATCACAGTATGTACTACAGCAGAATTATGTATTTCTGGAGTGGTGTATCAGCTAAAAGCGGAATGCACATAACTGTCAAGGAAGTAGCACTGAAGTTATCCTACTACTTGCTTTTATATTTGACTTTTCATGTGACATTTTGTCTAACCCCATTTTGTTAACCTTAGTCCCATAGTTCAAAAATTCTTGGCCTGCTGTTGTAAACAATTAGGAAGAAGCCTGATGCCTGAATCCTTGTACCTGTGGACAAAGCCCCTTGTACCTGCTCCCTTGCTTCTCCTCCTTCCTCGATTTCTGCCTGAACTCTTAGATTCCACTGCTCTTTCACAATGAGGGTCAATACAGCAGGAAACAGCACTGACTCCATAAAGTGCCATCAGACACAGTTAACCGGAGTAAGAATGGGCAATGGGCTATAATAAACCTCCACCTATCTAGGAAGCATAGAAAATAGTATCAGGTGAACAGTACTTTTACTGACAGACCAGGGGTTCTCAAATATCCGTGGGCATCACAATCACCTGGTGGGCTTGTTTAAAACACACGTTCCTGGGCCCCATCCTTGGAGGTTCTGATTCAGTAGGTCTGGACTATGCATTTCTAACATGTTCCCAGTTAATGCTGATGCTGCTGGCCCGGGGACCAAAATTTGGGAACCACTGAGAGTCAGATAATTGATTCTGAAAGAAAAAGTATGCAATAAATAAACCCATTTCTCAGATTGTACAGAATATAGACTCTTTTTGTTCTCATTGCTCTGCAGTGTGAGTGGCATCAGGCCCCAGTCATGGCATGTCAGCCTGTGCCAAGCAGTGGGGACACAAGGGTGGCTCCTGTGCTCCCAGCTCATAGGGGGCTAGTGCCCACCCCAATTCTCGCTGTCCACTGTGGTGAATTAGAAGGTAGAGAAGACTGGGCTGAATGCGCCCCACTCTTGGTAAAATCTTTATCTTGGTTTCCTAAATAAATCCCGGATGAAAGCTTGCGCTCTGACTCACCCTTGATTTTTTTTCCCATAGAAGTTTAATGAAAAAAATTTTTCAGTTGTTTGAGGGTTTTGTTTGTTTGGCTGTTTGTCTCCAAATAAATGGGAGTCATGTTTGAGTCTAGAAGCACCAGGTTTGGTGGCAAGCTTCACAGATGTTTAGTGAATTTCCAAAGAGAGAATCAGTACATACACCAAGAGCAGAGTGAAACAGAATGTGTACCCGTTTCATTTCTTTGTTAGTACAAAAATAGGTTTGTGTTTATTTGCTAGAAAAAAATTTTCTAGCGTGATTAAAAGGTTCAGACATTAAGTGGTACATTTTGAAAGTGCTGCATAGCTATATGGCTTCCGTTAACATCTGTGGGAGTTAAATCCTCCGCATTGCTATGAAAATGTAATCTACTCAGAGGCCAAGGATATTTCTGGGTTGTGAAATAAAATGAAAACACTAGCAGAGAGATAAAACATCAGCTAGCCTTCTTGGAATCCCATGTTTCTCTTTTAGGAAAGAGTCTACCTATGACCTTCACCTGTACATGCTAGTGGGAATTCCTCAGCGTCTACCCGTTAGATTATAAGCATGTCGCCACTGCACAGCCACGTCCCTATTTGACCATAACCTCCTCACATGGCCTTTGAGTCTGTTCTTTCTGTGCTTTGAAGCAAGGACAGATATTTCATCTGGGCAGGCTGAATGTGTTCATGGAAAAAACTAGACAGACCTGGGTGTGTATTCCAGCTCTATCACTCTATCACATAATGGCTGTGACCTTTCAACAGGGGACAGAACTGTTTCT
>JAQZBX010013950.1:0-39161 GCA_029593785.1 Cabassous unicinctus | reverse complement strand
ATATAAGGGGGGATAGCTCCAGAGATTGATGTCTTATCAGTGGGCTCTACTTTGGAATCTGTGCACCTGAGAGTGACAGAGTTGGACTCAAATAAGTCCTCCCTGCACATGGTCCATCAGTCCCTTCTATTCAAACCTATATGTGATGCTGAAGTTTGTAGGTGTACCTCCAGAGACTGGAGCCTCTGGCCTGCCCATGTGCCAGCTGTGCCTGGAATCTCAGTGGAGCTGCAACTCCTACTCTACAGCTCAATGGACTCACCCAAGTCACCTGGTGAGGAGACGATGATGGACAACGGCCATCCCAGGGAATGGAGAGAGCCTGCAGCTGCAGGAAGAATAATCCCATCCACAATATCCATGGGATATAAGCCCCCTCTCACTTGGAGTTGGAGTGCACATCACCATCCCAAACTCCTAAGAATTGAGGGAAAAGAGCTATGGACTAGAGTGGACATAATGTTTTGTTTTTTTTTATTGTGGGTAAAAATAAAAATTTTCACAATCCATACCAATATTTGTAAAATGATAAATACATATGCATATATGTGGATTTGTTTACATAAATGCTATTATAAATATATATATATATATAAAGGTGCTTAGATTACCTAAATATTACTCAGAAATCACAGGAATTCCCATGTTCCCCACCTCCTTCACCTGCAACAACATCCCACACCACCATCCTTCATCTGTGAGGCATTCTGTTTTAGACATATTGTGATTCAAGCAATGGAAGAAATTACAACAGTGAGGTGGAGCCAGTGGCCACTGGACACTTTTGGGGCAGGGAAGGGAAAAGCAATTGTAATACAGGGGCTTTTTCAGGACTTGGGAATTATCCTGAGTGACATTACAACGACAGATATAGGCCATTTTACATCAGCATATAACATTCAGAACTGTGTGGGAGACAGTGTGGTCTACAGTGTGAACTATGGTCCATGCTTAGTGGCAAAGCCCCAGGATGTGTATATCCATTGCAGGTGATGTGCCACAGTAATGAAAGATGTTTATGTGGAATGTTATGGGAGGTGCGGTAGGTGGGGAACATGGGAAGCCTTGTAATTTTTGTGTAACACTTATGTAATGTAAGCATCTTTTAAAATATAAAAAAAAAAAGAAAAGAAAGAAACTCCAACATCATCTCATCACAAGTGAAAACCATTCACTTACTGAAAGGAAAGAACTGCGCTAATTTTTTAAGATTCAATTTTTTTTTTAATTTATTGAACTTTATTAGTCATACATGAACATACATAAACAGTAAGTTTATTGCAATAGTTGTGAACTTACAAAACAAACGTACCTAAAATCATGCAGGGCTCTCATACCTCACCCTACCTCCAATATCATGAATTATTGTTAAATATTTTTAAATAATGTTTAAAGAGCATCCTCAAAATATTACTACTAACCAAAGTATTTTCCCCTTACCAACTCTATTATTATTATTATGTAATTTATACATGAACATAAATAAACAATACATGTATAGTAAAAGTTGTTAACTTACAAAGCAAGTATTCACAGCACCATACAGGGGTACCATACAACAACACTCCAACAACACCTTGCATTTTTGTGAGACATTTGTTTAAAATTATGAAAAAATATTCTCAAAATCTTACTACTAAGTATAGTCCTTACCTTACATTTGGTGTATTTTCCTCCCACCCACCCTATTATTATTTTTTTAATATATTTTTATGACAGTAGTTGTAAACTTATGAAACAATACTGCACATGTGCAGAATTCCCAAACTACACCCCTTTATGAATACACCACACCATGGTGGAACATTTGTTACAGATTACGTGATAATATCATCCAATTATTACTAGGTCCCATAGCATATATTTGGCACACATTTTCCATACTCTCTCATTGTCAACAGAGTACTGCTTCAGCTTGGATGCAAGAATATTACATTATTACTGTTAACCACAGTCCATAGCTCACTCCAGTTGTATTTTTCCCATGCTTCTCCACATTTCCACCAGCCTGCAATAGTGATGTACGTCTGGTCTAGCTCATAAAGGGCACTCTTGCATCTGTACCATCAACCACAATTCTCATCCACCTCTAGGTTTACTGTGCTATTCAGTCCCTAGATTATTCTCTAGCTTTCTGTTAATTGGCATTTACATCCCTAGTCTACTATTTTCAGCCACATCCCCATTTATAAACCAGCTGTCACTCTCTATAATGTGTTACCATTAACTCTGTTCATTTCCACACTTTTACAGTAAAGCTAATTAAAACTTCCGCTCACACTAAATATCGTAGCCCATCTCAGTCGTCCTCTTTTCTCCTTTCAGAATCCACCACCTACCATCAGGTCTTGAAGATATTTTTCCTACGTTTTCTTCTAAGAACTTTATGGTTCTTGCTTTTATATTGAGGATTTTTATTCATTTTGAGTTAATTGTGTAAGTTGTGAGAGAGTGGTCCTCTTTCCTTCATTTGCTATGGATATCCAGTTTTCTCAGCACCATTTCTTGAATGGACTGTTCTGTCCAAGCTGGGTGGGTTTGATAGGCTAGTCAAAAATCGCTTGACCACAGATGTGAGGGTCTCTTTCCGGAACCATCAGTTCGGTTCTATTGGTCTATACGACTGTCTTTACACCAGTACCATGCTGTTTTTATGACTGTAGCAAGGTAATATGATTTAAAGTCTGGAAATGAAAGTCCTCCGACTTTGCTATTCCTTTTTAAGATGTTTCTGGCTATTCAGGCTCCCTTACCCTGACAAATAATTTGATAACTGTGTTTTCCATTTATTTAAAAAATACTGATGGAATTTGCATTGGGATTGCATTGAATCTGTATATCAGTTTGAGTACAATTGATATCTTCATGATATTTAGTCTTTCAATCCATGAGCATGGAATATTCTTCCAATTACTTAGGTCTTTTCTTTATTCCTTTTAACAATGATTTGTAGTTTACTGAAAACAAGTACTTTACATCGCTGGTTCAGTTTATTCCTGAATATTTGGGTTTTATCTGTCATATTTTATTTTCACCAGTATTTTGACACTTTTAGTTTCTTTTATTGATATAATCTTCATTTCTAGACTCTCTTGCAGGCCTCTCTCCCCCATCTTTTCTTTTCAGGCTGGAGCACACCGTTTAATATTTCCTGCAAAGTGGATCTCTTGGTTACAAACACTCTCAGTTTCTGTATCTGTAAATATTCTAAACTTGCCCTCACTTTTCAAAGAATCTTGCTGGATATAAGATTCTTGGCTGGAAGTTTTTCTCTTGCAGTATCTTAAATATATCATAACACTGTTTCTTGTCTCCATGGTTTCTGGTGAGAAATCAGTGCTTAATCTTATTGGGTATCCCTTCTATGTTATGCATTGCTTTTCTCTTGCTGCTCTCTGAATTCTCTCTTTGTCTTCGGCATTTGATATTCTGATTAGCATGTGTCTCGGAGTTGGTCTATTCAGATTTTTTCAGATGGGAGTATGTCGTGCTTCTTGGACATGAATATCTATGCCTTCCAATGTGATTGGGAAATTTTCTACCACTATTGCTTCAAATGTTCCTTCTGCCCCTTTTCCCTTCTCTTCTCCTTCTGGGACACCCAAGGTACATATGTTTGGACCTCTCTTACTGTCAAGTAGTTCCCTGAGACTTTGTTCAAGTTTTTCCTATATTTTCCTCAACTGTTCTTTTTTATGTTCACTTTTAGAGGCCATTTCTTCAAGCTAACCAATCCTTTCTTCTGCCTCCTCAAATCTGCTATTATATGACATCATTGTATTTTTAATTTCCTTTATTGCACTTTTCATTCCCATAAGATCTGCTATTTTTTGATGTATGCATTAAAGTTCTTCTTTGTGCTCATCCAATATCTTCTTAATATCCTCAATTTCTTTAGCCATTTCATGGAATTTATTAAGGAAATTTGCTGGAACATCTATGATTAATTGTCTATACTCCTTTATGTCATCTGGAGGCTTATCTTGTTCCTTTAACTGTGCCATATCTTTGTTTCTTGGTGTGGATTGTAATTTTTTGTTGGTGTCTTTGCATCTGGCTCACTAGATTATTTATTCTGGGGTGCAGATTTTCTATTTAGTCTAGGTCTTCCTGCCCTTTCTCCCTTGCTGGTTGTGTAGAAGGAGCCAGGGATGTAGTTGGTGCTATTAGCTGAGGAGGCTCAAGTGGCCCTCATTGCCCCAAGGACCAATGAAGCTTTTCCCAACTTTCTCCTTTTCCAGACAGAGCCACAGCTTTGTGGAATAATCCAGATCCTGCAGGTCCAGACTATGGTTGCCCAGGGAGACTGATGAAGCTTCATACCCTTTCTCACCTGCCTGGGGTGGGGATGGAGTTGCAGATGTGGGCAGCAATCTATGCAGCGCAGTTCCAGGATGACCACATTTGCCCCAGTAGACTTCTGATTATTCAGTCTGTGCCAGCCAAATTTACCTGCAGTTAGCTTGATAGGCTGGTGCATGGCCTAGCAGCTTCCTATCTGCTAGAGGTGGTGCTAAAGCCCAGGCTAGGGATGCAGGCAAATCTGGGAAAAAGAAACCAGTCCCTACCATCACTGTGATTTTCAGTCAGCCTGGCTTTCCCTCATGCTGAGGGTGGAGTCAAAACGGTTGCTACCAGCCTCTTTCTGACTTGGACAGTTTCAAAGTTTAGCTATTCTTAGGGTTGTACTTTAGCCAGCTGAATTTACTCATCAGTAGCTGAAATCGGTGGCTCACCATCTCTTCCTCCCCTGTTATTGGGAAATGGAGCTTCCAATTCCTGCCATGGAAGAGCTCCTGGGGTGGCTTGCACTGCCAAAGTAGGATGATCACTGGCCTCTGTGGCATGGCCTGTTGTTTTCCGGAGAAAACAGATCCCCCCAGCTTCTTCCCTTTCAGAGGTTGTCATAGGGCGTATGCTAGACCTGCAATCTGATCTAGTTGGAAAGAAGCCATTCCTTACCAGCACTGTGATTTTCAGTCAGCCTTGTTACCCCTCATGCCAGGTACAGAGTTAAGATGGTGGCTACCCACCTCTTTCTTACTTTGGCATGTTCAAACTTTAGCTGTTCTTTGGATTGTACTTTAGCCCACCGAATTTGCTAACCATTAGCTGAAGTTGGTGCCCAGCCCTCTCTTCCTTCCCCATTTTTAGGAAGTGGAGCTTTCAACTCTAGCTACAGAATAGCTCCTGAGGCATTTTGTGCCTCCAGTGGAGGAAGGGCACTGGCCTCCGTGGCATGTCTTGGAGTGCTCTACTGATAAATCTTCCCTGCGGATGGACCATCTCCTTCTTCCATTCTTTCAAGGGTGTTGCTGGATGCACTTCTGGTCTCCTGGAGCCCCCAAACAAGTGCTTTTGATAGCTCTGGGTGATTACTTACTGCCCCGCAGCAGGAGGTGATTCTAGGAGCTCTTTATTCTGCCCCTATCTTGCTGGTTGTCCATATGCTAAATTTTTACATGTGTTTTTGTTTGTCAACCTTCCTCGGATGGTGGAATCCATAATACCTACTATGTTGGGGAAGGTATTAAGACTGAGAATGGTTTGCTTCCTATCACAGTTTATCATATAATACATGGTTGATCAGTGATTCAAAGCTAGGTTTATCTGAACACAATTTTTTTTAACCTTTAATATCACTTAATGACTTATACTGTAAAATAAATTCCCATTTGTGGTACTTGTGTTTTCTTTTGTGAAATGGTGTGATTTTGCACATTTTATTCTCAGCATGTTCAATCTGTACATTGTATGACACTGTAAAAAGATATCACTGCTTTAAGCTTTTGATGATTTATTCATATTTCTAAGCATCAAGAGAATAGAACTTGTATTGGAAGGCTGTCAGAACCAAGTAAGATTTTCTTCATTGGTCTCTGAGGTTTCACCTGAACTTAGAACTTTTCTTTATCTTCATGTCCATTTCATTACTATTTGTCTCCCTATAGTTATTGAGCAAATTTTATGGTTTTTTTTAAAACACATGTTAGAAAATGGCCACAACAAAATGAAGCTCCTAGTTTACATGTCAGTGGAAACTATGTCAGTTGGAATTCCTGGGTACCATTCCTAACTATTTTGGGAAAAAGCAATCTGAAGTTGTCAGCTTGCATTATATTAACTCCTGTTAAATCAGAGAGGCTAATGGTGAGAAGAGCAATGTAATAACTATCCCCAGGAGGCCATTGCATTCTCTGTTGTCCCTGAGTGCATGTGGGTTTGTGTCTAAGTTAGGTATTAGCAGTCTTAGAGAAGACATAAATAATCTCATAAATTTCAGTGGATGTATACTCTAATATAGAGACTATATGCAAACCTATAGATGGAAATAGGAGTGGCTATTTGTGGGATAGCTTGGCAACCAACTTAAGTGCAAGTGGTGCAATATGTACATAAGTGACTCCCTGAGTATTTAAATTTCAGCATCAGTGAGGTCAACTTAAGGCAGGATAGAATAGGGACCTAAGGAGGAAGGGTGGGGAGGGAGAAAATCTAATGAGCCAAACAAACACCACCTGGTAAGAGAAAAGGAGGCAATGGCCTACTGACTAACATTAGCCTGCTGAGTCACACATGCAAGTTAGGAAGGAGTAACTTACAGTACACATCCTGCAGTTTACAGCAAACACACCCAAAGCCTGCATTATTGGAAGGCAGCCAGCAATGAGGGAAGCAGCAAGAGAATAACCACCCACCCACTTAGCTTTCAGGTTACCTCACACCTTGTGAACAGTGAGCAGAGGTTAATCACTGCTGGTCAATGTGTCCTGCAGAGGTCATGAACATTAGCCAGAAGCTAATCACCACTGGACAGCAACCACCACACCCCCAAACCCCCACACCCCTAAGTCCCCTAAGCCCTTGCTTATCAGCAAAGACCCTGAAGTCCTGAACCCCCATAAAAGAAGGGATCCCAGGGAAGAACTCCACATTTCTCTCCCTTGAGAATCCCTGATCTCAACTAGGAGGGTGTACTGTCATTCTCTTACTTTATCCTCCTAAATTCTTTACTTGCCTAATTAATTTGTGGCTCATCCTTGAATTCTTTCTCATCACAAAGCCAAGAACATGGATACTGACTCTGATAACATATTTATGGTGAGCCAGCCATGACAAAATCATATCTGGTAACTCCCTCCTCCATCTGATAAGACCAATGAGTTTTTATCTTCTAACCAATTGTGTCCTTGTGTCTGTCCATATATATGTCTGTCTCTATTTCTATATGGGTCTCCAGCCCTGCTCCCAAAGGATATAACCACATTTTACCTAGGGTCCTCCAGCTCCCTCTTCAGAGGTGATAGGGGCTAGCCTCCATGCCATATAGATCCACGGCGGCTCTGGGCAGTGGGTGACACTATCTTTGAAACCTGACTGGAGACATTCCCTGAGTTGAGTAGGAGTCCATTGGGAACATGGCAACCTAGGAGATCTACCCCACTATAATCCTTTTCTCTAACTTCAACCATCTCCTTCTTCTATGACTTTAAAGTCTTCAAGGTTATCACAACAACACCAAGTCTTCTGTCCTTGGCCTTCTTGTGATGAGCCATTTTTGTCCACTCTGCAAAGATCCTCTTAAATAATTGGGCTTACAAAATGAATTCAGTGTGACTCCAGGCTTGACCCACTCCCCAAGAGGTCATGAAATCAATCTTAGACCACCTCCTTAATTGTATCTCCAATTTCAGGTCCTATCTCTCTAAGTATAACTTAAGTCCTGACTATCTTAGGAATCTAGTGCAATGTGGGAAAGGGTCTGTAGGAAAATTGTGTACCCTTATGGGTCAGGTCCCTAAGCTGCAACCCCTGGAGAGAGTAGATTAAAAAACTGCCTGTAGAATTCACCCTCCTACTAAGGAAAAGTCTCAGTATTGGTGCTTTGGTATGACAACCAGCATCAGACATACCTCAAGTCTCAGGCAGCGGGGGACTCTGAGTTCTTGGGACACCTGGAACCAGAGAACCTTCAAACATCTGCCAATCCCTAACTGGCTTGGCAGCTTTGGTTTGAAGGCAACACAGCCTCTGTGATTCTTTGGAAATTGGTGACTAGAGGGGTAGCTCTAAATGTCCCCCAAGACTTAAGTGACTAGAGCACTTTAGTTTGGCTTTAAATGTCCCCCAAGATTTAGGTGGCTTGGGCACTTTAGTTTGAGGTAGGCAGTTTCTTCAGGGTGGAGCTTGCAATGCCAAATCTTCTGGCAAATTATTCTTCATTTCTCCCTAGAACAATGGGTGTGGCATCTAGAATTCCAGCAGACTCCCATTTGGTGTGTCTTCCCAGGAATTAGAACAACCTGCTTATTAATAGTCTAAAAAACACTGATCCTTTCCTGCCACACCACATGGCTGCAGTACAAATTAGAGGATAGCCAAGAGTGATCTCTGTATGGGTCCCAGAATTACAGTTAATCCTGTGTAAGTTGGAAGGAGGTGACAAGCAGATCTGAGGGCCCAAAATCATTTGATCACATGTTACCTAAAAGGAATAAGGAAATACACTTCCAAACTGGTCAATTATAATAAGCTCAGGGAAATTACTCAGATGCAGGATAAAAAAGATTCTGACTCTAGGAAAGGATAGCTCCTCCTAGGAACTTACTTTATTAGCCTGTCTGCCTCTGAGGTCCATAAGAAGCTGCAAAAACTTTCCCTGGGTGCCCAAACTCCCATTATCTCCCTTTTAAAAAAGAGTCTCCACAGTTTTCATCAATAAAGATCATGCCAATGAGAAAAAGCAAATAGGAAGGGGCAAGCAAAAAGCTCAGAGATAAGCTTATACTTTTAGCTTCCACCACTGAAGGCACCCTGTCAGCTCAGGGCCACCAAAAATTCAGCAGGAACCACATCAGCAGGAACATGCCACAAGTGTGGAGAGGCAGGCCACTGGCCTCAAAATGTCTTATTGCAGGACCCACTAACACCTTTCTCCAGGGTAGGCCAAAAGGAGCCTAAGCCAGGCATGGCTCTCTGGACAACAGTGCAAATCATCAACCTGGAGGAACCTCTGGTGACCCTTGATGTGGCAGGTAAGATCATTAATTTCTTAATTAATATAGAAGCCACTTACTTGGGGTCCTGAACTGCCACTCCAGACCTCTCTTCTCTTAGTCATGCCTGATACATGGAATGAATGAGGAATCTAGATCTAGGCTGTTTACTGAACCTCTCTCTTGTAGAATAAGCATTGTTACCTCAGGGAGGATGTTGTTAGAGGCTTCTGGCTCATGATTAAAATGTTCCTGGAAAAATGAACTCATTCCTTGCCAATCCCCTTGCAACACCCCATTCTTTCAAGCAAAAAAGATCACAGAATTTTTACTCTTGCAAGAGATAACTAACAAAAATACAGCCCCAACTTGTGTTGCATCAGGGATGAGGCTTCCCTAAGTCTCCTGGCTCAGTACCTAGCAGTTCCACAGGTATTTTCCTGGAGGAGCAAACTGGAAGTTTCAGCCTGATGTGTCTGTTATTGGTGGAAACTTGATGCTTCATGGAGGTGATTATAAAGTTGGGTCTTGCCCCATACTAAGTAAGTGTGTAAAATTCTTTCCTCTGTTCTAATCTGTGCTTACTTTAACTTTGTCAGTCTGATCATGTCTAAAAGCTCATAAATTAGATTTGGGGTTCACCTATTGCAAATTGAATAACAGTGAAAGTTATCCTAAAAAATGAGTCTTTAAATTTCAATTTAATCTTGCAATTGAATTTAATATACAAAAGAAACCACATAGAATTAGTTCAACTGTTGGAAAAGCAGGAAAACTTAGCAACATTATTGTTACTAATTTAAGAGTTTCAATTCCTTAACTAATAAACAAAAGTCCCCAATTTGGTTTAAATAAAAATTTACTAAAGACTGTAACCAAGAGTTAAGATCATTATATAGATGCCTTTATATTATGAAACAGCAAAAGGATATTATCTAAAATTGCTACAATTGGGTGGATTTAGCCTAAAACTACTATTGTGATAGTAGTTCTAAATTAAACTTACCTTCATTTATTGTTCTTTCAAGTCAAGCCAAACCTTCCTGTATGTTTATTATTGTGCTGACAATTCTGAACTGAATTTGCACTTGCTTATGGGTATATCAAGACTGGCTTCAAATTTGTAATGGTAACTATATTTCCCTGTTTAAATCTGTAAATTGTATTCTAAAACATTGGGGAAATTTTGGTTATAAGCCAATAATGAAAAGGAACAAAATTTTTGTGCAAAATTGTGTGTTCACAGTGCAGGTTAGAATAATCAGAAATAGCCTTCAAAGACAGTTAAAATTATCTTGTAAGGGAGTGAAAATTATAAGTAACATTAGTAAGTTGTGTGCTTCTGTGTCTAACGCCCTATTTGTGCCTTCCTATTTGCTCAGTGTCTATTTTCACACCTCAGAATGATATCAAATTAACAATTAAAAATCCTTTAAAGAGCTCTATTCAAATGGCTAAAAGTCAAATAAGCACTTATATGTAAATGAATATTCCTGGAGCCCAAATTAGAGAAGCTAAGCAGGATAGAATTTATTTAGAAATCCTAACAAAAAAAATTAATGGAAAAGAGGAAAAATTTTTCCCAAGCTCCTTAACCTGGCTAACCCCCCAGGGCCTCCTTCACTTTGTAAGAACTATCGGGGAAGGGCTGTGTGGACAAGATAGGGCAAAGCAAGTTTAATTTAAAACTGTCATCTAGTATACTGGGAAATTAATAATCGTAGTTTGTTCTGTAATTTCCAATTTTAAACATTTTAACGGCCTTAGAATGAATGTAATTAATGATTCAATTAAATTTTAGTAAAGAAAAAAGTCCTTAAAAGTTATAAAATTATTTTTCTAAATTATAATTAAAACAAATTAAACAATTATAATATATTCCAGAACCTTGTAGTCAGTATGCTTTTAAATTTATTCACAATTTTAGAATTTTATTAAAGCAAAAAAAATAAAAAATAAAAATGTTGGCCAATTTTAAAGCCTGCAATTCAACAATGGCTTAGCCCTGATAGTGGCCAGCCTCCCCTGCCAACTTGTGCCAGAAAACTGTTTCAGAAATGTGTCCTTGTAAATATTTCATTATATATCTTACTGAAGTACTGATAAAATAGTAAATTAAAGAAAGTATATTTTTCTGAAAACCATTCCCTTTGAGTTATCAATGTTCTAGTATTGCATGTTACTAGGCATTCAAAATTTAAAAAGTTATGTTTCTTTATAATCAAATTAAGCCCTTACTCTGACAATTTTGTTTAATTTTAATAGTACTTGTATGTTGTAAGAAGTTTGCTTGGAAGCATTTTCCAAAATCATTTTGGTGACTTAAGTATGTAAGGTATATAAAATGTGATTTTCTTCTTCTTAAGAAAAACAAAAGAAGTTTTGTGCTAAAATAAAACAACTAGTTATTAAGAAAGAAAAATATGGGACAAAACCTGAATGAATACAAAAAGTACAGAAGAAATTTTGAGGTCAAAGTTGGGTATGATTTAATGGGTCTATCTACAAAATTTTAAATGCCTTAGTATCAAATAAAATATTAATGAAAAATTAAAATTTGTTTCTCTCTCTCAGTTAAAGTAACAGTTTCTTAATTCACTCATCTGTAATAGTAGAAAGCTATAATGAATTTTCTCCTGAATAATCAGTATACAAAGCAGAAAGTCTTTTATCAAAATAACCTCTTGTATTTTAGCTCTTTACCAAGTCCTTGGCTGTGTAAGAAAACAAGTCATCAAACCTAACAACTTTTAATGCTTTACTTTCTCAAAGTCACACCCTAAAAAGTATTTTTTTATTTCAAACTTTTGCAAAAGATTTGTTATTTTACCTTGAAAAGTGAAGTAATAAAAATAGTTTAATATGTTATGTTTAAAAAAATGTTTAGAAATTGTTACAAAAATTAAAAGAGATTGTCTAACCATCTGTTAATAAAAGTTGTATGGTTAATATATTCATACAAATACTTAAAGATTGTATAAAATCTTTATTATCTGCATAACATTCAGTAACAGTATAATACTGTTAGTCACGGTTTCAATTATTTTAAAGATGCTACATGTCACAGAAACAGCTTCTTCACCTGAGAATCAAGAAGCAAATGCTTTATCCCATATCTGAATTTTATGCCCCACCATCACAAAAAAACAGCCTTTTGGCCACACTAAAAGTGGCCATCAAGGGGCTGCCATGGGTTGGTGCTTAGTTAGAGCATTGGGTATTCCTTGGAAGTATTGGTATTCCTAACTAGTTTATATCATCCAAATTTATGAGGCCCGTTCTCAACTCCAGCCACAAACAGTGCCTTAGAGAAGTGAACATATCCATGAGGCCACACAATAAGGAAATAAAACTTCAGGGTGGTCAAACTCTCTTGATAATTTAAACCAGGCCCTCAGTACTATACATGGTCTCTCCATTTGAGATATTGCCTAGAAGGTTTACTATGACCCCTAAAACAATAAAGTTATTTGTCACTTCTAGTTATGCCCCTGAAATAGAACTACATTGCTGATCCAAACTCCTGTAGCCCTACCAGCCAGCAAGTCTCAACTTTACCTCCAGAGTGGCTCTGTTTCATGGTGTCAAAAAGCACTAAGCATCAAGCTGGTGAAACACTGGTGCTTACCTCCAAGGGCCAACAGTGTTGCAGCATGCTGGCTGTGTGGAGGATATACCAAGTGGAGCAATAATTACCTGAGTAATGTAAGCAGAATTTACACAACTGGCATTAAAGCCTGCTCCCATGGAGAAACAATGTGTATGGTATTGAAAACTGGAAGCTCATCCTTTGGCAGCCCATGTCTTAGGACCTATAAGAGAAACTTCAATTTTTACTTACCAGAGAAAATCTCTCCAGGGATCCACTAAACACTCATGTTTGCATTTTAGTCTAATCTTCCTGCTTCAAAGGACTAATCCAATGTCTTCCTTAAATGGGCTGCCACTGTATCAGCTGCACACAACCAAATGAACTGGTGGCTGTTAAAGTTAAAGGGATTGCCAGCTGGATATATTTATCTTCAGTAAAGCCTGCTGTCCAAGGGAGTGCCAATGCACAAGAAACACTGGCTGAGACATACTAGTGCCAGCCCTTGGATGGTCTGAAATATCTCTTCAAAGAGCAAAAGCTGAGTACCTAATGGCAACACACTCTTTTATGTCAGCCAGTCTTCTAAAGTCCAGGAAAACCAAAACAAAGAAAACCTTATAAACCAGACAAACAAACTAGAAATTCTGCCCACAGTAGTCCATTCTCTCTGTTCTTATACGACTCTCACCTCCTTAGTTTATAACCCTCCTAAGACCCCCTCCCAATTATCCTTATATTCTTAGTAACTGTATATTTAAGCTCCTAACTTGGTTTATTTCTTCCAGGATTGATGTGTTCCAAAACAAACTCCTTCTCAGGCATTGATACCACCCTGTCTCAACCATTAAAGGAAGTACCCTCCTCCTAGCCCCAGTAGCATAGCAAGAGAGTTTTACACCCTGTCAGACAGGGACTACAATCCTTAATCAGAAGGAAGAAGATACAAAAGAATGACCCTCACCCATCAATCCTCCCTTAAGATTAAGAGTTTACAACTCTCTCAGGGGGCATTTGAGGCAGAATAGAATAGGGACCTAACAATAAAAGGGGCAGAAAACTTAATAAGCCACACAAACACCACTTGGTAAGAGAAAATGAGGCAAAGGGATGCTGACTAACAGGCCGCAGTTTACAGCTCACAAACTGCAGCTTACAGCACACATACCCAAAGGCTGCATTACCAGAAGGCAGCCAGCAAAGATGAAAGGGGCAAGAATGGCACCACCACCACGCAACCACATAGCTTTAAGGTTACCTCACACCTCATGGACAGTGACCAGAGGCTAATCACCACGGGTCAACATGCCCTGTAGAGGTCATGACAGCAGCCAGAAGACAATCACCACCAGAGAGTAACCCCCACATCCCTAAACTTCCACACCCCTAAGTCCCCACACCTTTATGCCCTTGCTGGAGTCCTAGACCCATATAAAAGAAGGGATGCCAGGACAGAAGTTCACATATATCTCCCTTGAGAATGCCTACCCTCAACTCCAAGGGCATACTTTAATTCTCTTGCTTTATCCCCCAATAAATTCTCTGCTTGTTTAAATAATTTTTGGCTTGTCCTTGAATTCTTTCTCATGATGAAGCCAAGAACCTGATAACAAACTCATCCTTAATCATCCTGACATTATCTCAGATCACACTTCATCTTCCTCATCTCACTGTCACATGGGCTTCATTGGTGGCCTTGAATCCTGAAACAAGCCCTTCATCCTTGGTATTCTTCTGCTGGGCACCCAATACCCCTGGTTTCCTGGTATTTGCGACCTTCTTTTCCTTCAGGTCTTCTCCAAATATCATTTTATCTGATGGTTTCACTTGAATACTCAATAAAACATAGCATGCCCTGTTGACACACTCTTTTAAACCTGGTGCCTTTACCTTTTTGCAGTATTAGAAGAATACTCTGAAAGTGGGGCCTGAATTACTAATCAAGGACAGCCATAGAGTTCACCTAAAAGGAAATAATTCCATAAAGAAAATATAGAAATACTTTCTTGAGTTCAAAATTCAAATTAGATAGTTAAATAATGACTGAAAATTAGTCATGCTCTTTTTTTAAAAAAAATTCTTTGGAGTATCATCAACCACTTGGAAACAGAAAATAATACACCAATTTTGGAATTTCTTTTCCTGAAATTCTCAGAGGAACCATAATTGCAGTTCTTCATTTATGGGCTGATCCTGTCAATGTAGTTAGTCATCATTGTCCTCAATGGTGAAAGACTGAAAGCATTCGCTCTGAGATGGGGAACAAGGGAAGGATGCCTACTCTCACCAGTGTTATTCAATATTATGCTGGAAGTTCTAGATAGAGCAATTAGGAAAAGAAAATAAACAGCACCAAAATAGGAAAAAAATGAACTAAAACTTACACTATTTGCTGATGATAAAATCCTATACCTAGAAAATCCTGAAAAATCTAAAACAAAACTAATAAAGCTAATAATTCAGCTCAGCAAATTAGCAGGATACAAGATTAATATGCAAAAATCAATAGCGTTTTTATACCTTGCTAATGAGTGATCTGAGGAGTAAGTCAGGAAAAATATTCCATTTACAATAGTGACTAAAAGAATCAAATATTTAAGAATAAACTTAACCAAGGACATAAAGGACCTGTATTCAGGAAACTACAAAACATTGCTAAAATAAACCAGAGAAAACCTAAATAAATGGAAGGACATTATATGTTCATCTTCATATCATTAAGCTCAACCAAATTGGTTTACAGATTCAATGTAAGCCCAATTAAAAATCAAACAACATTTTGTGCAGGAATGGAAAAGCAAATTATCAAATTTATTTGGAAAGGTAAGGGAATCTGAATAACCAAAAATATCTTTTACAAAAAAGAAGAATAGTGTTGGAAGACTCTTATTTCCTGACTTTAAAGCACATTCATTGGTAAAAAGAGCATGGTATTGGCATAAAGATAGACATATTTACCAGTGGATATGAGCTAAGAATGCAGAAATAGACCCTCACAACTATGGTCAGGTTATTTTATTCATGCTTGTCAAATCCACACAGCTGGTTCAGAACAGTCTCTTCAACAAATGGTGTTGGGGGAACTGGAATTCCATGTTTTAAAAAAAGCAAGAGGACTCATTTATCACGACATCAAACAAAAATAACTCAAAATGGATCAACCTAAATATAAAAGCTAGAATCATAAAACTAGAAGAAAATGTAAGGAAAGATCTTCAAGATTTTTGTAGGTTATGGATTCTCTAAACTTATACCAGAAGCAAGATGGTGGCATGGTAAAGCACTCCTAGAGTCAGTTCCTGCTACAGGGCAGTTTGTAATCACCCAGATCTTTCTAAAGCACCAGTCTGGGGGCTCCAGGAGACCAGAATTGCATCCTGCAGCATCCTTGAAGGAATGTAAAGAGGAAACTGCCCATCTGCAGAGAAGATTTGTAAATAGAGCACTCCATGCCACAGAGGCTGGTGCCCATCCAACACTGGTGGCACAAGCTGCTTTGGGAGCAATTCCATGGCTGGAATTGGAAACTCCACTTCTCAAAACAGGGGGAGGAAGAGATGGTTGGGCACCAACTTCAGTTATTGATTAGTAAATTCTGAGGGCTAAAATATGCTCCTAAGAACACCTAAAGTTTGAACCTGTCCAAGTCAGAAAAAGGCTTGTAGCTGCCATTTTAACTCCACCCCTGGCACAAAGGGAAATGGGCAGACTGAAAAATCACAGTGCTGGTAGGGACCGGCTTCTTTCCATCTAGGTCAGACTGCAGCTTTAGCACAAACCCCAGCCCCACCTCTAGCAGGGAGGAAGTTGAGGAGACCTGCACCATCCTCCCCAGGAATATACAGGCCACACTGCAGAGGCCAGTGATCATCCTACTCTGGTGGCACCTGCTGCCTCAGGAGGTTTCTGTGGCTGGAAGTGGAAGCTTCACTTCCCAAAAACAGGGGAGGAAGAGATGGTTGGCCACCGATTTCAGCTACTGATTAGTAAATTTGGCTGGCTGAAGTATAACTCTAAGAACAGCTAAAGTTTGAACCTGTCCAAGTTCGAAAGAGGCTGAAAGCCACTATTTTAACTCTGCATCCAGCATGAGGGGAAGTGGGGCTGACTGAAATTCACAATGACAGTAGGGACTGGTTTCTTTTACCCAGATTGGTCTGCAGCCCTCCCCCGGGATTCAGCCCACCTCTAGCAAGGAGGAAAATAGTGGGCCCTGCAGCTGCCTGTCTGGGTAATTGCAAATATATTTGGATGGCACAGACTGAATAGGCAGAAGTCTACTGAGGCAACTGCAGTCACCTTGGACCCACACAGCATAGATTGCTGCCCATACTTGCAGCTCCATCCTTACCCCAGGCAGGGGAAGAAGGGGCATGAAGCTTCATTAATCTCTCTGAACAACTACAGTCTAGGCCTGCATCACTTGGATTATTTCAAACAGTTGTGGATCTGTCCCTACCCCTGGTAAAGGAGAAGTTGGGAGAAGCTTCATTGGTTTGTGGCGCAATGAGGGCAGGTTGAGCCTCCACACCTTACAGCATCAACTACATCTTTGGCTCCTACTACACAGTGAGCAAGGGAGAAGTGGCATGAAATTCATAAACTAAAGAGAGAAACTGCATTTAGGTTAAATACATCTAGTAAGCCAGATACCAAGACACCAACAGAAAATTGCAATCCACAACAAGAAACAGAAAGATTTGGCTCAGTTAAAGGAATGAGATAAGCCTCCAGATGACTTTAAAAAGTTGAGATAACAAATCATAAATGTTCAAACAAATCTTCTTAATAAATTCAATAGGATGGCTAAAGAGATTAAGGGTATTAAGAAGATATTGGATGAGCACAAAGAAGAATTTGAAAGAATACATAGAAAAATAGCAGATCTTATGGGAAAGAAAATAGCAATAAATGAAATTAAAAATATACTAGAATCATATAATAGCAGATTTGAGGAGGCAGAAGAAAGGATTGGTGAGCTTGAAGAAAAGGTCTCTGAGAGCAAACAAACAAAAGAACAGATGAAAAAAAGAATGGAAAAAATTGAACAAGATCTCAGGGAACTAAATGACAGCAAGAGTCATGCAAACATACGTGTCATGGGTGTCCCAGAAGGAAAAGCAAAGGGAAAAGAGGCAGAAGGAATATTTGAGAAAATAATGGTAGAAAATTCTCCAATAAAATTGAAGGACATAGATAGTCATATCCAAGGAGCACAGCATACCCCCATCCAAATAAATCTGAATGGATCAACTCTGAGACACATAGTAATCAGAATGTCAAATGCCAAAGGCAAAGAGAGAATTCTGAGAGCAGCAAGAGAAAAGCAATGCATAACATGTAAGGGATACCCAATAAGATTAAGTGCTGATTTCTCATCAGAAACCATGGAGGAAAGAAGACAGTATTATGACATATTTAAGATACTGCAAGAACCTTATATCTGGCCAAGAAACTTATATCTGGCAAGATTGTCTTTCAAAAATGAGGGCGAGTTTAGAATAGTCACAGATAAATAGAAACTGAGAGAGTTTGTAACCAACAGACTGGCTTTGCAGGAAATACAAAAGGGTGTGCTACAACATGAAAAGAAAAGACAAGAGAGAGAAGCCTGGAAGAGAGTCTAGAAATGAAGATTATATCAATAAAAGTAGCTAAAAGTGTCAAAAGAGTGAAGAAAATAAAAATGACAGATAAAACCTAAATATTCAGGAATAAACATAATCAATGTTTTAAAGCACTTGTATTCAGAAAATTACAACTCAATGTTAAAAGAAATAGAAAAAGACCTAAATAATTGGAAGAACATTCTATGTTCATTGATTAAAAGACTAAATATCATTAAGATGTCAATTCTACTCAAATTGATAAATAGATTCAATGCTATCCCAATGCAAATTACACCACCATTTTAAAATAAATGGAAAACACAATTATCAAATTTGTTTGGAAGGCTAAGGGGACCTGAATAGGGAGAAACATCTTAAAAAGGAAAAGCAAAGTTGGAGGACTCTCACTTCCAGACTTTAAATCATATTACCTAGGTACGGTGGTAAAAACATCATGGTACTGCCATAAAGACAAACACATAGACCAATGGAACTGAATTAATGGTTTAGAAACAGACCCTCACATCTATGGTGAAGTGATTTGTGCCTAGCTTGTCAAACCCACCCAGCTTGGGCAGAACAGTCCATTCAACAAATGGTGCTGAGAGAACTGGATATCTATAGCCAAAAGAATGACAAAGGACCTTTATCTCACACCTCATACAAAAATTAACTCAAATTGGATCAAAAACCTAAATACAAAAGCAAGAACCATAAAGCTTCTAGAAGAAAATGTAGGAAAATCTCTTCAAGAGGTAGTGGTAGGTAGTGGTAGGTGGTGGATTCTTAAAGGAGATAAGAGGAGGCCTGAGATGGACTACCAATGTTTAATATATGTAGAAGCTTTAATTAACCTTCCTGTAAAAGTGTGGAAATGTATAGAGTGGATGGTAACACATTATAGTAAGCAACAGCTGGTTTATAAATGGGAACTTGGCTGAAAAAGGCAGTCTAGGGATATAAATGCCAATTGACAGAAAGCTAGACAATAATCTAGGGGCTAAATAACACATTAAAAGCATAGGTGGATGAGAATTGTGGTTGATGGTACAGATGCAAGAGTGTTCTTTGTGAACTAAAGCAGATGTACATCACTATTGCAGGGAAGTGGGAATGTGGAGAAGCATGGGAAAAATACAAATGGAGTGAGCCATGGACTGTGGTTAACAGTAATAATGTAATATTCAAGCATCTATGCCAAAGATGTACTGTGTTGATAATGGGGGAGTATGGAAATATGTACCAAATGTACACATTGGACCATGGTTGGTGGTAATAGTCTGATGATATTATCTCATAATCTGTAACAAGTGTTCCACCATGGTGAAGTGTGTTGATAGAGGGTTGTTGTATGGGAATTCTGCACATGTGCATGATTGTTTTGTAAGTTTACAACTTCTGTCATAAAAATATATTTTAAAAATAATAATAGGGTGGTTTGGGGGAAAAACACACAAATGTAAGATAAGAACTATAGTTAATAGTAAGATTTTGACAATATTCTTTCCTAATTTGTAACAAATGTCTCACAACGTTGCAATGTGTTGGTGGTGAGTTGATGTATGGGCCCCTATGTGATATTATGAATGTTTGATTTGTAATTTCACAACTTTTATTCTTCACTTATTGTTTATGTATGTTCATGTATAAATGATATAAAAATAATAATAGTAGGGTGGATTGGGGAAGAAATACTTTGGTTAGTAGTAATATTTTGAGGATACTGTTTAATCATTAGTTAAAAATGTTTCACAGCAATGCAAGGTATTGGTAGGATGAGGTATGAGAGCCCTGTATGATGTTCTGTATGTTTGTTTTGTAAGTTGACAACTATTACAGTACACTTATTGTTTATGTATGTTTATGTATGACTGATATACTTTAATAAATTTTAAAAAATTAAAAAAAAACTTATACCAAAAGCACAATGTTATGTAAAGAGATCATACAAGTCAACAAAAAAAGGCAAACAACCAAGTGAAAATTTTGTGAAAGACTTGAATAGACATTTATCCAAAGAGGAAATACAAATGGTGAAAAATCACATGTAAAAAGTTCAAGATCATTAGCTCTTAAGGAAATGCATATTCAAACTATGAGGTATCATTTCATACCTTACAGGAAGTCCATTATTAAATTAAAAAAAAAAAAAGAAAAACAGAAAACTACAAGTGCTTGAGAGGATGTGGAGAAATAGGAAAACTCCTCTGTTCCAGGAAACATAGAATGGTGTAACTTTGTGGAGGACAGTTTGCAGTTTCCTCAGGAAGCTAAATATAGCACTGCCATATGATCTGGCAATCCTGGTAGTAGGATTATATTCAGAAGAACTGAATGAAAGAATGCAAAGAGATATTTTCACAGCGATGTTGACAGTAGCATTATTCACAATTGCTAAACCATGGAATCAGACCATGTGCCCATCAACTGATTAATGGATAAACAAAATGTGATGTATACATATGATGGAATACTATTCAGATGTAAAAGAAATGTAGCTTGGACACATATGACAGCATGGATGAACATTGAGGACATTGTGTTGAGTATAATAAGATAAACACAAAAAGACAAGTATTTTATGGTCTCATTAATTTGAAGCAAATACTATGAGTAAACTCATGGAGGTAAACTCTGGAGTATAAGTTACTAGGGGATAGAATGTATGTTGTGAAGGGGGAGCTGATGTTGAATATATGTAGAATGTTTAATAAGGTGGATTGTAAATGTATTATACTTACTATAATATGTATAGTAAGTATAGCTAACACTGTTGTTTTATAAATGTGATTGTGGCTGAAAGGAGTAGTGTAGGAAGATAAATATCAATTGAAAGAAAGCTAGAGGATAATGTAGGGAGTGTATAACATAATGAACTTCATGGTGGATGAAGATTTTTGCTAATGGTATAAATATAAGAATGTTCCTTTACAAAATGCTGAGAATATGGTGATACATGAGAAAATTTCAACTAATTTAACTTGTAAATGATAGCTAACAGTAATATTAAAGTTATTATTTCAATTCTAAGGGACTACAATAAAGGGGTATAAGAGTGTACACGAATATTCTTCTATGAATTAGAACAAATGCATGTCACTATTACAAGGTGTGATGGTTAAGCTAATGTGTCAACTCAGCCAAGTAATTGTGTCCAGGTGTTTGGTCAAGCAAGCACTGGGCTAACTGTATTACAAGGACATTTATGGACTATGGTCACCAGTGAGATTACTGCATAGGTAGCTGATTACATCTACATCAATCAGGAAGATTGCCATCAGTAATGAGTGACGCTTTATCCTATAAGTTGAATACCTTAAAAGGGGAAGTGATTTCAACATTCAGAGAGAATTTCCGAGCTCATCTTTGAACAGCCAATGTCTCCTGGAAACTCATCAAGGACGTTCATTTGACTTTCATTGAAGGCCCTGGTTTGCAGCCTGCCTGCAGAATCTGGACTTGTGCATCCCCATGGTCTCATGAGAGACTCTTATAAAATCTAATATTATTGACAGATATTTCCTGTTGATTCTGTTTCCCTAGAGAACCCTGACTAATACACAAGGTGTTAAGAATATGGTGCTAAATGGGGAAAATACAATTAATGTAACTATGGACTGTAGATAACAGTAATATGGTAATATTTTTACAGCAATGGCAAAGAAAGTAGTATTTCAATTCTAAGGATAACAATAGGGTGAAATAAAGTGATATGAGATTTTTCTTTTCAAAGTAATGAAAATTTTCTAAAATTGACTGAAGTCATGAAAGCATAACTCTGTGATGAAAATAAGAGCCACTGAGGAGGAGATCCAGCAAGATGGCATCAGCTCTCTCGAACAAATAGCTGAGAAGGGGCAAGATCCTGCCTGAGTGAGATGTTTTGGGAACCCACAGAGCAGGAGGGCCCAGGGCATTGATCTGGAGGGAACTGGACAAAGAGAAAAAAAGCCCAAGGGAAAACCATGAGTTTCTCACCCTGGTGGCTGGAAATGGCAGGTGGCAAAACCCCATTCCCAAGGCAAACCCCTTGGCTCCCACCAGCCGCTGATGGGAGGGAACATTCTCCAAGAGTAAGAGGGTTCTGGTGAAGGGTGGAGAGGGGTTTCCTTTTTGTGGGTTTGGCTAGCTGGACCCCCCTTTTACTTTAGGGATCATACCAGCTGAGAAGTGGTCCCAGGAAGAGGAGAGAGGCAAATGTGCTCAGACTGCCTGATTTACCTAGCTGACATGGGAGAGAGGAACTTGGGATGGGAGAGGGTGGGCTCAGGCAATTGACCAGTCTGGTGCTGAAAACTATCAAAATTCAAACTCCCTTAAGGGAAATGGACAGTCTGAAGTGTTCAATAACTTTCCAAGAGCCTATTTATGGTCCCGTGGAAGGAGAGAGAGATCTGGAAGGGGGTTGAGAGTCATTTCTCTGCAGAGGGGTTTAGAAACCAGGGTCCCATTCAAATTTCAGAAAAGAAATCAACCTGACCAGGAGAGGCAAGGGGGAATCCAATCACACAGGCTGTCATGTCCTGCTGCCCTGGGAAAGAAAGCAATAAGAATATAAAGGGGGCAGGAACAGACAGGCTCCTAATCATCAGGAATCTAACTAACTGCAAAGAGTCAAACCTGAAATTACAACATTGATGTGGAGCCAGTGGCCACTAAAGGCTCTGGGGGCAGGGGGATGGAAAAGTAGTTGTAATTTGGGAGCTTTTTTAGGATTTGGGAAATGTCCTGAATGACATTGCAATGACAGATATAGGCCATATTATATCATCACATAACATGCAGAACTGTATGGGAGAGAGTGTAAACTACAATGTGAACTATGGTCCTTGCTTAATGGCAAAGCCCCTGGATGTGTCAATCAATTGCAATGAATGTGCCACACTAATAAAGGATGTTTATTTGGGGTGGTGTGGCAGGTGTGGGGAGTGGGGCATATGGGAATCCCTATATTTTTTGTGTAACATTTATGTAATCTAAGTAACTTTTTAAAAATAAAAAATATTACATAGATAATATAAAATACATATAAAATATTTAAAAATAAGTGATTAAATGCTTTTGAGGAATATGTTAGATTGGGAGAAAGCAAAGGGAGACCTTCTGAGACATTGATGTTCTATTTCTGGACCTGAGTGGTGTGTGAATAGTGTTTGTTAACTTTGTGAAAATTCATAGAACTATATATTCATAGGTTCTGTGTGTATGTTATACTTCAATAAAATAGCTTTGTTAAAAAAAGACCCAGGGAGAATATATTGAGGAAATTGTAAACATATATAAAAAGATAACGGATATGATGGTCATGAAAGGCACAATATAAGAAATCAAAAATATACTAGAAGTATATAACAGGAGATTTGAACAGGCAAAGGAAAGAATTAGTGATGTGGAAGATAGTACATCTGAAATCAGATAGTAGAACAGATAGATAAAAAGACAGAAAAAAATCCAGCAGAGACTTAGGGATCAGAATGACAACAGAAAATGCACAAACATATGTATTTTAGGCTTTCCAGAGAGAGAAGAGGAAGGAAAGGGGACAAAAGTAGTGTTGGAAGAAATAATACCTGAAAAATTCCCAACCCAGTTGAGGGAGATGGATATATATGTCCAGGAAGTGCAGTGCACCCCAAACAGTATAAATCCCAACAGGCGTACTCCAATACATATACTTGTCAAATTGTCTAATGCTCAAGAAAAAGAGAGAATACTGAAAGCAACAAGAGGGAAGAGAACCATCACATACAAGGGAAGCTGAATACGGTTAAGTGCTGATCTTTCATCTGAACCCATGGAGGCAAGGAGGCAGTGGTATGACATATTTAAGGTGCTAAAAGAAAAAAAACTTCCAGCCAAGAATTCTCTATCCAGCAAAGCCAGCATTCAAAAATGATGGAAACTTCAAAATATTCACAGATAAACAGAAATTAAGAGAGCATGCCAATAAGAAACCTGCCCTTCAAGAAATACTAAAGGGAGTGTTGCATGTTGAAAAGAAATAACAGGAGAGAGAATTGGAGGAGAGTGTAAGAAAAATTTTTACAAAAAACAAAAAGAGAAATAAAAACATTTGACATACATAAACCCAAAGAAAATATGGCTAATATAAGTAATTCTTTGACAGTCATAACACAGAATGTTAATGGATTAAACTCACCAGTCAAGAGACACAGATTGGCAGAATGGATAAGGAAATATGAATCATCTATATACTGTCAACAAAACCCCACCTTGAACCCAGGGATTCAAGGAGGCTAAAAGTGAATGGCTGGAAAATAATTTTACAAGCCAAAACAACCAAAAAAGGTTGGGAGTAGCTATACTAATATTGGACAAAATAGACTTTAAATGCGAAACTATTTTAAGAGAAAAAGGTGGACACTATATATTAGTAAAAGGGGTAATTTTTCAAGAAGAAAGAACAATAATAAATATTTATGTACCTAACCAGGGTGCCTCAAATTACATGAGGCAAACACTGGAAAAACTAAGTGGAGAAATAGATGCCTTTACAATTATAGTGGGGGACTTTAATACACTATTATCACCATTGGACAGAACATCTTGACAGAGAATCAATAAAGAAACAAAGATTTTGAATAATACATTAGAGTATCTGTACCTAATAGTCATATATAGAACACTACACCCAAATACAATGTGATATACTTTCTTCTCGAGCGTTCATGGATCATTCTCCAAGATAGACCACATGCTAGGCCACAGAACAACACTTAATGAATTCAGAAAGATTGAAATTATACAAAGTAATTTCACTGACCACATTAGAATGAAGCTGGAAATCAGTAAGGGCCAGAGAACCAGATTAGGCACAAATATACAGAAGTTAAACAACACACTCTTAGACAAACAGTATGTCAAGGAGGAAATCTCAAAGAAAGTCAGTAACTACCTTGAAACGAATGAAAATGACAACACAACATATCAAAACCTATGGGATGCAGCAAAAGCTGTACTGAGAAGGAAATTATAGCCCAAAATGAATATATCAAAAAAGAAGAAGGAGCTAAAATCGAAGACTTATCTGCACACCTAGAAAAATTAGAAGAACAACAACAAACTAACCACAAAGGAAATAGAAAGAAGGAAATAACAAAGATTAGAGAAGAGCTAAATGAAATAGAAAACAAAAAAAGCACTAGAAAAGATAAACAAAACCAAAAGCTGGTACTTTGAGAAGATCAATAAAAAGAGTTAGCTAGACTAACTCTTCCAAAAAATAGAAGTAGAAGGAACATTGCCTAACTCCTTCTATGATGCCAAAATTACCCTAATACCAAAGCCAAACAAAGATGCAACAAGGAAGGAAAATTACAGACCAATCTCTCCAATGAGCCCAGATGCTAAAATTCTCAACAAAATACTTGCTAATAATATTCAACAACACATCAAACGAATTACACACCATGGCCAAGTGTGTTTCATCCCTGGTATGCAAGCATGGTTCAGCATAATAAAATCAATCAATGTAATACACCACATAAAGAGATGGAAAGAAAATAATCAATTGATCATCTCTACAGATGCAGAAAAAGCATTCGACAAAATACAGCAGCCTTTCCCAATTAAAACACGGCAAAGGATAGGAATATTAGGATACATCCTCAACATTGAAAAGGATATATGCGAAAAACCCACAGCTAATATCATATACACTGGTGAAATCCTAAAACATTCCCTCTAAGATCGGGAACAAGATAAGGATGCCTACTATCACCGCTCTTATTTAACATTGTGTTAGAAGGAATTCCTCAAGCACTTAGGCAAGAAAAAAATATAAAAGGCATCCAAATTAGAAAGGAAGTAGTCAAAATTTCACTATTTGCAGATGACATAATCCTATACATAGAAAGCCCTGAGAAATCTACAAAACTTCTAGAGCGTATAAATGAGCTCAGTAAAGTCGCAGGTTATAAGATCATTTCTGTACACCAAAAATGAGTAATCTGAGGAAGAAACCAAGAAAAAATCCCACTTACAATAGCAAGTAAAAGAATCAAATACCTAGGAATAAATTTAATTAAAAATGTAAATGACTTATATCCAGAAAAATACACAACACTGTTAAAGGAAATCAAAGAAGAGTTAAATAATTTGAAGAATATTCCCTGCTCATGGATGGGAAGACTAAACATCATTAAGATGTCTATCCTACCCAAACTGATCTACACATTTAATGCAATCCCAATAAAAATCAACACATCATTTTTTACAGAATTGGAAAAACTCTGAAATTTATTTGGAAGGGCAAGAGGCCCCGAATAGCCAAAGGCATATTGAAAGAGAAAAATGAAATTGGAAGGATCACACTACTTGACTTTAAAGCATACTACAAAGCTACAGTGCTCAATACTGCATGGTATTGGCACAAGGATAGAAATACTGACCAATGGAACCGAGTTGAGAGCTCTGATATAGATCCTCGCATATACAGTCGTCTGAAATTCAACAAGGCCATCAAGCCCACTCAACTGGGAGAGAATGGCCTCTTCAATAGCGTTGCTTTTAGAACTGGATACCCATATCCAAAAGAATGATAGAGGAACTCCATCTCACACCTTATACAAAATCAACACAAGATGGTTCAAAGATTTAACACATGAGATAACATGGGTAAATCTTGAGGACATTATGTTGAGTGAAGCAAGCCAGGCTTTGAAGGACAAATACTACATGACCTCTCTGATATGAATTAAGTAAATTGAGCAGACTCAGTGAGCTATAGTCTGGAAGAGAGGTTTACTGGAAATAGAAAGGGAGAAGGAGGTTTTGAGCCAATGCCCACATGGGTGAAATCTATGATAAGGAGGAAGCGAGTAGTTGTGCAGTGAAAGATATGATAGGGGTGTAGTGATACTTTTGGGTTATGTGGAGCAAGTTTGACAGGGGTGTAGGTTGGGTAGGGTGGGGTTGAAGGTCAATGGAACTGGAGGGAGAGTTGGGGGAGGGAGTAGGTGAACACTGGGCATTGGTGGGTATGTGGTTGAAACTACAATATTGGGAAAGCTCTTTTGTCAATATGACAAGGAAGGGTTACTGGTTTAAGGTGTTTGATGGGGTGGCATTCAGGGCAGGGGGCACCTGGGGATGTCTTCTAGAGAATGTGCAAGGGGTCATTTTGTCATAGTGTGTTCTATCACTGGGTGGAGACCCACATAATGAGCAAGAAGGAGTTGGACTCCCAACCAATATATTCTCAAGCAGAGGGGTAGGTGTGTCTCAAGAGCATGTGCAGTTCCTAATTGGGGAGGACAGACAAGTGTGTCAAGCCCTTAGTGTTGTTACAAGTAACAAAGAATCTTGTCCTTCAAGGAGTGAAGCCTGGTTGTTGCCATGGGCTTTAATGGGAGGAGGAGGGAGGAATAGAATAGATGGAAGAGGGTATGTAGGGGACAATGGAAGGATTCTGCATGGTCATGCAATGATGGATACAAGCCATGTTAAATTTCATCAAAAATTTATAAATGTGTATGGTCTAAAACGTAAATCATAATGCAAACCATTGACCATGGTTAGTAGCTATGTTTTAATATTTGTACATCAGTTGTAACAAATGTACCATCCATATATAAAAAAGTTATTAATACAGGAAGGGAGAAACGGGGGGAAATGTTAGATATATGGGAGTCCCCTATATTCTGTATGTGACTTTCCTGTGACCTAAACCTTCTTTGAAGACAAAATGAAAAAAAAAATTAAATATTGCGAAAATTTTGATTTTTACCCACAATAAAAAAAAAAAAGAATCTGGGGAAGAAATGGAAGAAAATGTCTCTGCACATACAGGACAACAGACATTACAGTGATGAAAGTCAAAACATCCAAAAATTTTTTAAACATTTTTCATTATTTTTTTAATATCCCAAGTTTTAAATTTTATTTTAGCTTTAGTTTTCCTAAATTATTATGTATTTTAGTTCTTATGTTTAAACCTACCATTATTATTTCAATTTCCTATTAATTGTATTTGGTAATATTCTTGGCTTCATTTTTGAAGAAATTTTGGATAACAGAAGGATTACAACTGTTGCAGGGGAAGATCATTGGTGTGGGGAATCGGTGATGGGGGATACATGGGAGGAAGTTCACCTGGGCATACATATAAGGTATATAAATATGTTCAAATGTTCATGGGGCATTGTCACAGTGGGTAGAGATTCACACAATAAGTGAAAGAATATCAAATTCCCATCCTGGGGAGCTCTGCCACATTCTCCAATGGAACAGCAACCATCCAGCAAGTACAGGGGCAATGATTAATGAAGAAGGATGATTCATTCGTGGACCCTTGCTATTGATGACTATTCTTATGAGCCTTTGCTCTTGAAATTGCCACTTAGTCTCGTGTTGTAGGGTGCCTAAGAGTTACCTCCTGAGTGCCTCTATGTTGCTCAGATGTGGCCTCTTTCTAAGCCAAACTCAGCATATAAATGCATTGCCCCCCCAGTGTGGGACATGACTCCCAGGGATGAGCTGCCCTGGCACTGAGGGATTACCACCAAGCTCCAACTAGCAAAATAATTTGAAAAAGACCTTAAATAAAAGGGGGAAAAGGTAAATGCAAATGAGTTTAAATGGCTAAGAGATTTCAAAGTGAGTCGGGAGGTCATCCCAGAGGTAACACTTATACACATCTCAACAGGATCTCGTGGCTTGCCAAAGTAGATATTGCCCAAAATAGTGGGGCCCTTGAGGACTCTGGCAACACCCAGGCCCTATAGTCATGGGAGGTACTCCCAGAGTTTGGTGCCTTGCCAAAGGGCCCTACTTTGCATTTTGTGCTCCCAAGGTTGACAGAGTCAAATGTAGAGCATTTGACTTCTCTACAAATGCTTCTTCTGTTCCTTCTATTTAAATCTATAGTTGGTGCTGGAGTTGGTAGGTGTGCACCCTAGAGACTTGAATCTTTTGGCTGTCCATGCTAGCTGGGCCCTGAGCCTCAATGGAGTTGCAGCACCTACTCTCCAGTTCATTGGATTCACCCAGGACAACTATTAAGCAGGTGAGGATGGACAACCACCATACAAAGGAACCTAGAGAGTCTATGACTGCAAGTAAGAGAGTCCCATCCATCAGCCATATGAAATTGAGCTCCCTCTCAACCAGAGGTGGAATGGGCATTGCCATCCCAGAATCCTCAGGGGGGATAAAATATGGACTAGAGTGGACTTAATTCTACTATATTCTACTATAGATTTATTCTACTATAGATTTATTGTGATTCTAGCAATGAAAGAAATTATATAATTGATGTGGAGACAGTGGCCACTGGAGGAGTTGAAGACAGGGAGAGAGAAAAGAGGTGTAATATGGGGGCATTTTCAGGATTTGGAATTGTCCTGAATGACATTTTAATGACAGATACAGGGCATTATATATCCTGCCATAACTTACAGAATTGAGTGGAAGAGAGTGTAAACTACAATGTAAACTATAATCCATGCTTAGTGGCAATGCTCCAAAATGTGCTCATCATTAGCAATAAATGTACCACAGTAATGAAAGAAGTTGTTAATGTGGGGAAAATTGGGAGGTGTAGGGAATGAAGTATATGGGAATACCTTATATTTTTTAATGTAAAATTTTATGTAATCTAAGTATCTTTTAGAAAAAATAAAAAATATATTTAAAAAAAAGAGTCACTGAGTGTACATGTTGGATGGATTGTACAAGTTATGGAACTGAATAATGCAGTGAATCCCAGGGTGGATAATGTACTGTGGTTAACAACAAAAATATGATAAGGTTTATTCATGAACTATATCAAATGTATAATACTAATTCATGGTGTTAATAATAGGTTGTTTTATGGGAAAAATACACCAAATATAAGCTATATACTATAGTTTGTAATAATAGTTTGATGATGGTCATTCACCATTTGTAACAAATGTTCCACAACAATGTAAGCTGTTGTGATGTAGGCAAATCCTGTATATTATGCATGATTGTTTTATAAACTCACAACTTCTTTAATAAAATATATATAATGTTATGATTTTTACTGTTTAAATGAATAGAAATAATAATAGGTCTATTAATTTAAAAAATTTAAGCATGATCCAAGGATATGGGGGGAAAATTAAATGTGACATTCTCTATAAGGTAATATGAACAAATATAGGTGCTTAAAAGATCTAAATATATTTCTTATAATCAATAAACATTTTGTGAACGCAGGGCTATATAACAGATCCTAGATTGTGTTACAAGTATGACATTCCTAATTGCTTTGGCAAAGCATCATCAAGCAAAAGAGTGTAGTGTCCATGATTTTATATGAAATGAACAAAGTTCTCCACTTGGTTGATGAGGAGAATAGGAAATTTCTAGAGGAAATGAAAGGGCTGTGTCCTCACCCTAAATCAGTGCTTTAAGATCCAAGGGACCTAGTGAAGACATATTCCTCAGTCTTAGACCTTGGATAAACTTTATAAGAAGAGATAGGCTTTTAGGAGGTTAGATTGATGGAAGCAAGAGGAGTTCATGGAGTAGAAATAATAAAAACTTGATTAAGCTGTCTGAAAACCTGCACTCTTGGGAACAGAAAATAAGTGAGAAAAATTTTCCTTCTACCAGACTAGAATCCCACAGGGATATGACAGACCAGCAGTTGGAGAAACAAGATGTTAATGTGCCTAAGGAGCAGCTGTATTGAAGCTGTAGATATCACCTCTGTGGCTGTGCCTCAGCTTGTGCAATTTCAGGCTAGATGGGGCATCGTGGTTTCTTTGGGATCTTAGTTCTGGCTGGGAAGGTGATACCTGACTCTTTTCCTGCTTTCTTGTCTGGGGACAGAGTTTCTGTCTCCATCATCAAGCACCAGGGAGAAATTTAGATTTCCACCTCGAGACCTTTCTTTCTGAGAAACCATACAGATAAGTAGGGTAGCCAAGTAGATAATGCAGTAAAACTGTCAGATTGAATGAAAGCTGAGAGCTTCTCTCTGAGGTAATTTGAGTGCTAATTCCGTCTAACCTGGGACTGAGAGATCTCTTTGCTTGCTTCCCTGCTTGCTTAATTAATGCATTATGTACCATATTTTTAAATACATATATATAATATTTTTATATTATATATAAACTATTTTTTAAAAGGTGTTTCCATTGAATTCAGCAATGCAGGTGTCATTGATAACAATTAAATAATGGGAATGGAAACCCAATTAGTGTAAGGATTTTGAGGAATAAAATGTATCCAGGAAAGTAGAAGATTTGTTCAAGGGACTTTGCAGTTAAAGCAATTAGGGGAAATTGGTGTATTAGTACTGGAGGTATGTGCAGTGAAGTGATGCATTTCTTTTTTATTTTCAAGACAAGATATATTTGAGTATGCTTGTGTTTTGATGGAAAAGTTCCAGTCCATGGGAGGTAGATATTATGCTGTCATATTAGTACATGGTACATACCATTTCACAATAGGCATCCACATGAAAAATGTTACTTGTTTAATTGAAGGAAAATAGTATACTTAAGCTTTTACTTGATAATTATTCCTTTATCAGTGATGTTAAATATATGTTGGTTTATTAGTCATTCATTTTCTCCATTGCCAATCATTTGTTTAGGTTTTTGGTTTTATAGACTTGGGTCTGTTTTTATTCTTTTTTTTTTTTATTCTTTCAAAAAAGAAGTACAGGTTTTGTACCAAGTCTCACTATATATTTCTTTTATATCTGTATAGATTTAAGTGGGGAAGAATGAAAGCTAAATTTTTTTGTGGTCCAATCTATCAGTGTTACATGTTGTATTTCTCCCATTGCTATTCAATCTCAAAGATTTAGCATTATTTGATATAATAAATCACTTTTAAATGCATTGCCACTTTATTTTCACATCTCTCTTTCTCTTATTCTACCTTTCCAATTGTGGTTAGATTTTTTTCTAAAACTTGCATTACCCTTTGCCATTATTTTAAAGGATATTTTTCGTATGATTCAACTACCTGCCACCTTCATATTTGAATCCATATCTCTTTATATGGGAAGGAATTGTAACTTTAGGTTACTTCTCCAACCATACACATTGAAAAATATATTTGTATATTATTTAATTTCCAAGTCTTTTATATTTATATATTAATCCACATAAATATTAATAATTTATTGCTATGTTCCATCTTGTCTTTCAGAATTCAGATTTAAACACTCTCTTCAACATTTTCTAATACAATTCTTTGGAACCAATTACATTTTATCTGGTTCATTTTCCCTGCCATTTTTTGTTTCAAACATTCATATTTTCTTCAAATATATTGTTTGAAAAAAATCATAATATTCACACACCTTCCTGAAAACACAAAAGAGCAAATCAGGTCTCATCCCTGATCATTGTGCTTATACATTTTGTTGTAGAATTCAAAGTATCATTATAATTTTGCATATGACACAAAGTACTCAAGGATACATCATATGGACAAAGATAATCAGACTATCAGCACAAATTGTCATGGTTTGTGGAGGATATTAGAGAGGCTTGTCTAGGAAGCCCTTTACATGTTGGATAAGGAACAAAACTAAGACTGGAGTGTGCCCACTGTGTTTATCAAAATAGAGTTCAAACACAAAGTCTTAGAATAATAAAAGAAAGAATGCCACAAAGCAAAGGGAGTGACGGACTAGTTCCATCCACTATTGGACCACATAAGCACACACACAAACCCGGTGTGATCAAATAAATATGGGACAGGCACAGAAATAGCATGTACATCAGGGCATGATGTGGAGACCATAACAAGGCAGGTGCAGCGAGAACACCTGGCCCTTGAGTCTGGAGGAGCCTCAGCTCACAGGTTGGTCGCCTGTTCTTCCTTCAACCTCGATCTTCCATTTAGCTCTGCATTCATAGGAACTTTTCCCATTAACAAGGACTGTCCTTCTTAAAGTATTCTTGCCTTTATTTGAGTGGTTTTTGAAATTTTGACCATTTTTCACAGTTAAAATATATTTAAATTTGTGATCTGCAATTTACATGTAGACACACACATATGGCTGAATGAAGATAATCATGAAATTGCTTCGAATGTACCCTTACTATGTATTAGGCACGCTTACATTTCTTGTGGTATATTTTACGCCATTCTATAATTCTTATAAATACAGTATTGACCCACATATGGGATGCAGTCTCAGAATAAGCCTCTAGTATGTCTTCCACATGTATTTTAGCAACGTTCTGCTTCTCTTTCTTTCCTCACTGACATTTGTGTGAAACCAAAGTCTTTCATTCATTCTCACAATATATATTTAATCAGCTATTGTTATAAACAAGCACCAACTGAATAGATCTTGGGGGAAAGGATGTAGAATAGGCCTACATCCCTCAAGGCACTCACATCTGGCAGAGATAAAACACATAGATTTAAATAAAAGCAACATGAAAACAAAGTTCTTACCATACAAATTAAATGCATCTGTGAGGATGTTAAGAATAAGGTTCAAAGGTAGATGATCCCAAGTTTTCCTGAAGGAGTGAAGGAGTTTCCATAAGGAAAAGAAGTTAAGAAACTTCAAGTGGAACTTAGGCAGGATAGATTAGGGACATAATGAGGAAAGGCAGAAAACCTAATAAATTCCCACGAAAATACAAGCCAATAGTAAAAACTGAAGCAGCATCTTGCTGGACTCATACAGGCATGTTATCAGGAGGCAGATTGTATCATTCACCCATCAGCTGTGGAAGTGGCTCCAGCAGCTTGTGCTTGCTGACATGCACAAACAAGGTATGGGAATTCAGCTTGCAGTGTCCACCCAGAAGAACAAAGGAGAAAAACAGGAAATTGCACACTACCCTACTATTTTCATAAGCTCTTTTTACAGCAAACTCTAGTAGGGCTCAAGAGCAATAGCCAGAAGCCAATTAGCACTGGAAACCAAACCCTAAAAATCAAGTCACCCGATGAATTTTCCCCACTTTGTCCTAAATATTCAAATCACCATAAACCCTAACCCCAATGATAGCCAATAAAACCAGAAGACCCTAGAAAGAGGCATATCTCTATCTTGAGCACACCAACTTCACATCTATATGGGTACACTTTCCATATATTAAATTATTTTTTTAACTTTCTCATAACTGTGGTGCATCTCTGAATTCTTTCTTAAGACATATCCAAGAACCTGGAAATCAGCACAGGCTACATATTTTTCTGGTTAGCCAACCAGCAGCTAGTTTCTGGTAACCCTCTTCTCCATATGACAAGAACAGTGAGTTTTTGGTCTCTAAACAAAGCCTGCCTTTATGACTGTCTCTGTGTGTGTGCCTCTCTCTTTCCCTTTCCAAAAGGATCTCCAACCCTGCTCCCAAAGGACATAATCTCAGTTTATACAAGAGTCCACAAGCTCCCTCTTCAAAGGTGGTAATGCCCAGCCCACATGCCATGCATACCCATCACTGGCTGATGGGTGACACCATCCTTGAAACCTGACTGAGGAAATTCCCCAAGTCATGTAGCAATCAAATGGGAGCATGGGAGTCCAGGAGATCTGTCTCATCCTAAACTGCTTTCTAATTCGAATTACCTCCTCCTTATCTATGAATAACTAGATGCAGTACTTGCCTTTTTTCTGTCCCTTTTTCTATTTCTTCAGGGACTTCCCTGTTCTCTCCTTATGCATCTGGTCTGAGCAGGATTATCATCTCCTATGGTGCCTCCTCCAGCCACTTCAAAATTTTGCTCAGGCTTGCTGGGTCTGCTTTTGCCATTCACCCAAGGAAAGGAGCATTTGTGAATAGTACCAGCTGGCTTTCTAAGAGACCCAATCTATGGCCATGTCCAGTTATCTGTTCCCTTCCCTAATATCTTAGAGGCCTATGATCCCCTCCTCCATTACCTCATCTGCCTGGAGGGAATTTGGATCCTGCGATACCAGGCCTTTTCCCTTTGGCTCCATGATATATGGCTTGGATGACCCTCATCCCTCAGCAGTGTTCTCAATCAGTTCCCAGATCTTCAATCTTTGGTCCTCAGAAATGCATGAATATTCTTCCTTTCTAAACACCTCAAGGCCATCAGAGATTAAAGGACTCAAGCCAGCCCCTTGTCTAGGGAAGCAGTTCAGATTGGTAGCTTTGGTCCAGAACCTAGGCCCAGACATTTCCCAAGACCTAGTCTGTCACAGGGATGCCTGATGGCAAAGCCTCTGCATTTTGGGGATGCCAAAATCCGGGGTAGCAGCTCCCAACGTCTCCCAATACCTGAGAAGCTTGGGAGCTTTGGTTTGGAGGGTATAGGTTTAGTCAAGCTGGAGTCTGGGATGCCAGATGAGCTGACAAACACTTCTCCATTTTTCCCTAGAACAATGGGCACAGCCTCTACATTATAGCAGACTCCCCACTTGGGTGCACACTCAAGAACTTGACAACTTGTCCACCAAGGGGTTGAAGAAAAAGAAACTGATATTCTTCTGTAACACTACATGACCACAATAATGTCTTGAGGATTGCCAACAATGGCCTGCCAATGGCACCTTAATTTACAACCCTATTTTACAGCTAGACCTCTTGTGTATAAGGAAGGAAAATAGTAAGAAGTTCTTTATGTTCAACTTTGGCTATATATCAGAACACAAGTTTAAATGGGTCTTGCAGGATGTATTATGCTCAAGAAGGGAACCCACTCCCAAAAAAGAGACCCAGAAAGAAAAGGTCCAGAAAAAATGGAGCCAGAGGAAAAAGAGCCAGAAAGGAGGAAACCTAAAAAGCAAAGAAAGAAAGAAAGAAAGAAAGAAAGAAAGAAAGAAAGAAAGAAAGAATTAGGAAAGAACTAAAAATGAAGAAACAAAAAGGAGAGAATCTGAAAAGGAGAGTGAAATCTTAGATGATCCCCTCCTCAGTTCTCCCCCACATTATAACTCAGTTTCCAAACCAGAGTCCCCCTTAGACCCACCTCCACCCATGGCCTCCTCACCCATGCCTTATGTGCCTGGAGCTACTCCAACAGGAGTTACCAGAAGTGGAGTTTCTTTCTACCCTCTCAAAGAACCCAAAAGTGGTCTATACCTAATATGAGAGGTAGCCAATGGAGATGCAGGGACAATTGGAGTCTATGTTCCCTTCTCCATAACAAATCTGGCTCAATGCAAAAAAACAACTAGGGCAATTCTCAGGAGATCCAGGAAAATTTACTGAGGAATTTAAAAACCCAACCCTAAACTTTGAACTAACATGGGGTGATATGCATGTGGTCTTAGCTACCTGCTGCACCCATGAGGAGAAATTACACATTTGGGAGGAAGACTAGGGACATGCTGATAAAATGGCAGCCCAACAGCCTCAGCAACACGCTGTGGGAAACATAACAGCCCCAACCACTGACATTAACTGGAACTACCAAAGCGGAGAAACTGACCTAAGGAAAAGGGAATAGCATGTTTATGAGAGGGGATGAGAAAATGTGTCACCAAACCTGTTACCTATAATAAATTGCATTGAATAACTGAGGAAGAAAAGGAAGGTTAGTAGATGCTATGAAAAAGTACATCCAGGTTAATTTGGACTCACCAGAGGGACAAATTATGTTAAAAACCTTTTTTTTACCATAATTCACTTTTAGAAACAGCTTTCTCCATCTTCAACAACTATGACAAGGCCACCAAGGAAACAAAGGTAAGAAGGGACAGGCAGAAGTCTCACCTGATAACAGTAGCTATGGTTGATGGTCTGCTGCCTCGGGGCCACCCTGGCTTGGGCTCCAAAGCATCGAGATCCTGCTTCAATTATGGATAGCCAGACCACTGGAAGAAAGACCACACCAAATCACCACAGCCCTTCAGGAAGCCTCCCAGTCCCTGTCCCTGATGTGGGAAAACATGTCATTGGACTCAGGAGTGCACTGAACACTGAAAGGGTGGTGGACCATGACCACAGTCCCTGTGGCAATGACCAGGGAGGACTGATGGACCTAGGGCAAAAAGTGGCTCCTTGGACAACTTTGTGGAACATCAGCCTGGAGGAGACCCGGGTGACCTTTGGCATGGCAGATAAGACTATTAACTTTGTATTGTTACAGGAGTCACCTATTCAGTTCTGATCTGTCACTCCAAACCTCCCTCTTCTTAAACCTGTCCTGTAGTGGGAGTTGGTGGTAAATCTAAAATTAGATCCTTTTCTGAGCTTCTCCTCTGTCAGATAAGAGACCTAGTAGTAGCCATCAATATTTAATTGTCCCTGAATACCCTACCTACTTGATGAGATGAGACTTACTTCATACCCTGGGCACATGCATCCAATTAATAGGAATAAATAAAATGCCTAATCTGTGTGTGGCCCTATACTCAAAAGAAGAATGTGGAGCCTTGAATTTGGCCATGATTTTAAATAAGGAACCAAATGCCATGTTAACTGCTATACCCTAGGAAACACATAGTAAAGTAAAGCCTGTAGTCTGGGAAACTGGGATACCCATGTGAGCTCTCCAAGTTACCCCACTTTTCATCTCCTATAATGCCTAACTACCATATTCCCATGGAAAACAGTATCCCTTAAAAGAAGGAGCAAGGATTGGGCTCAGGCCCATGATAAAAATGTTTTTAGAAAGTGACCTTCTAATTTCCTGGCAGTCCCCCTGAAATACCCTTATACTTCCAGTGAAGAAGCCAAATGACACCTATGGGTTAGTTCAGGATTTAAGAGCAATTGATAACTTCATAATTCCCATCCATCGAGTAGTGCCTAACCCATATACCCTACTAAATCATGGCCCAGAGTATACAGCTTGGTTCAATGTGCTAGACATAAAAGATGCCTTTTTATGCATCCCACTCCACCCAGGCTCCCAGTTTCTTTTTGCCTATGAATGGCAGGAGTCCAATGTTAACACTCCAGCCCAGCTTACATGGACTATGCTGCCACAAGGATTCTGGGACAGCCCCCATGTCTTTGGAAATGCCTCAGCCCAGGACCTAGCTGATCTCCACTTGCCTCAGAGGTGCCCTTTACAATATGTGGATGATACAGGCCAACAAAAGAAATATCAGATGCCAACATCATTTTAGTCCTTAATTAACTCATAAACAGGGACTACTGCGTGTCAACATCCAAAGCACAAATCTCTCAGCAGAAACTTTCCTATTTGGGGTGTCCTCTCACCCTGGGAGAAAGAGCACTCTCCCCAGACAGAATTCAGGCCTTCACAAGTATTCCCCAGCCCCAGACATAGAAACAACTATGGGCATTCTTAGGAATGGTAGGATATTGTAGATTGTGGATACCCTGATTTGGTGAAATATGTGCTGGAGCACATAACAACCCCTACACTGGGGACAAATCCAGGAAACTGACTTCTTACAGTTGAAAGTCCTTCATGGGCTCCACCAAGCTCCATCTAGAGAGAGATGGCCTAACCTGCTTAGCCAAAAGGATTTTTGAAGGCCAAAGCCTGGCAAAAACAGTCAAAGGGGTTACCAAAGTTTGCTACCTATGTGCAATTAGTGACCCAAACAATAGAAAGCATAGCACACCTCCTTCTTAACCCTGCCTGTCCAGCTGTAGGGATCACACCCTGGGAAAGACTGGCAAATAGATTTTAACCATATGCCATCTTGCCAGAGGTATAATTACCTCTTATTATTGGTAGATACTTTTACTTGATGGGTAGAAGCATTTTCCACTAGGAGGGAAATGGCAAATGATGTGCTAAGACCCTCCTAAATGAAATCACCCCCAGTTGATTGCCTAAGTCCCTCCAAAGTCACAATGGGCCAGTCTTTACTAGCAAAATAACCCAGGGTCTACTGACTGCCCTCAGAATTAAATACCATCTTCATATTTCCTGGAGACCTCAATCCTCAGGGAAAGTAGAAAGAACAAACAGAACCCTGAAACAAATTCTGGCCAAACTTTGCAAGGAAACTACTAAACATTGGGTCACCAACCTACTCATGGCTTTGCTGAGGCTGCAAATAGCTCCAAAAGATGCACTTCAGCTTAGCCCCTTTGAAATGGT
>JAQZBX010013949.1:0-39166 GCA_029593785.1 Cabassous unicinctus | reverse complement strand
TTCGTCTGTGTTTACTTTTTCGTTTTTAATTGTTTATATTTTCGATTAAATGTACAAATAAAGTTAAGAGAAAAAAAAAACTTGTCAACAAAAATGTCACTTTTAAAAATTATATTCTATTGCCTCAGATGAATGTAATTAATATACCAGCTCTAATCCTAACCAAAGATAGGACTGATGGTTGCAAAGATATTAAGCATAACCTTTTTGTCTCAGAGATAGGACACCCTTATCAGTTGTAACAAAATACCTCCTCTGTGCATTGATATTCAGTTAATAAGTGAATGTTTCTGTTCCGTAATTTACATAAAAAGGTTTTAGTTGAATCTGCTAAATGACACACTGTGCTGACCCAAAGGTAAAAGTCTTAGTGCTACTCCTGCTTGGAGAATATGAAAAACCAGGGCAATTCTGAAAAAATTGTACTTAATTTTCAATATCTAAAATATTGTCAGCAGTGATATTTTTAAAAAAAAATTATTATCAGTGGATAAGCTCTTCAAATTGTGAGTTATCTCACATCCCACAATATCCATGTTTTAAGGGGCAGCTATCTGACAATGAAATTTATAGGCTAAATATGGATTCAAATGTTGTATTTATGTATAGTTAGTTGTCACCACTCTGAAGTCTGTTAATAAAAGCCAATAGCATGTGAATATTCTCGCTGTCCTGATTTTGCGATAATCAGGGTAGGCTAAACATTCGCTATATTAGAAACCATGCATGTGTCCCCAGACCTAGTTTTTCTCCCTAGGTCTGGTTTTCAGAATGCTGGTGATAAACTAAGACTGATTTATTATATGATCATCCTGTATGGGAAAAGACTGCAACTTTGGGTATCTTTGGTCAACCTTGAGAGATATAGCAGGGGGACGGAAGTGGCTCGGGTGGTTGGACATCCCTATCCCACATGGAGGGACTGGGTTCGATCCCCAGGACCTCCCAATAAAGATTAAAAAAAAAAAGAAAAATATAGAAGGTGCGTGGGCCACCAGGCTCTGTGTGCGGGTGTGCCGCCCGGCCCTGCAAGCTGGTGAGCAGCCAGGCCCTGCGAGCCATGCAGCAAGATGATGATGTAACAGGAGGGAGATACAAGGGAGAGCCAAGACAAGATGCACCGAAAAACCAGGAACTAAGGTGATGCAGGCGGTAGGACACCTCTCTCCCACAGCAGAGATTCCGAGGATTGAATCCGTGAAGATAGGAGGAGAAGGATGAGAAGAGAGGGCAGGAAATGGACACAGAGAGTTGCCCAGCGAATGGACAGAGAAACAGCAAAAACAGGCGGGGAGTAAAAATGGATAAAAGCAAATAAATAAATAAATCCTTGAAAAAATGTATAGGGGAGGAAGATACAGACTATAGTTAGTAGTAATGCTTTGACGATGCTCTTTCATGATTTGTTAACAAATGTTTCACAACAATGCAGGGTGTTTGTGGGAGCCCTGTATGATGTTATGCATGTTTGTTTTGTAAGATCACGATGTTTACTAAACACTTATAGTTTATGTATGTTCATGTATAAATGATATACTTCAATAAATTGTTTTTTAAAAAACCATAGCACACATTTTAATAACTCAAATCTCTTTTATTTATGAAATTACCTTATGAAAATAGTAGCACTATAACTACATATACACATTGAATTTTGTGCAAAAATACCAATTGAATTCAATTAGATTATCAGACTGAAATTAGTAATGAAGTTATTTAATAACCAGTTCCTTGAAAATGTTTTAAAATCAAATTTGCTTTGAGTAGCTAGGATTTGAAGCTATTTCTATATAATTCAAATAGTCAGATAATTCAATAAATAACTCAAATATATAAATAATTATATGCTTCATTCCAAACAACTAGATTCAGTATTTGTAAATATCCAGATAATTGACAACCATTTTCAGTTTCACTCTGAACTTTAATTCTGACATAGGCAGATTCTTCACAGTATAAATTAAAGTCAAAGATGAGAGTTATTACATTATGTGTAGATAACAAGAAAGCCTGACTAATTATGCCTGTTCCCTTTAGGCATTTGTAATATATCATTGACATACATAAATACAGACATACATACATATATACATACATACATATTGACTCATATCAACTCACTTTTGACTGCTTCTCTGGCATCTTACTAGAAACTGTCCCTACTGATTTTCTACTTCAGAGAAATTGAAAACTTCCATATACCCATCAGTTAACTTCCTTAGGATCTAAGACAATTGGTCATTGTTTGAAGGCTCAGAGAAAGTTTCCTCATGCAGAAAAAAAATCTCCCAATAAATTATCTAAAATCTGAAGTTGATATTCAGAAAAGCTACAGTGGTGCATTGTATTGTCTTACCTTTATTAATTAATGAGTGTTTTTTAGTACTGCAGAAAATTACCCCCAAGTTACGGACTTAATTCTATAAGAATTTATAAATTACATTCTATGGCTGATATCTATTACCTAGGAAGAATCGAAATCAGAGGAGTAGGAATTAAACCACTTATTGGGATCATTTAATGTGTGGATTTCAAATTTTGACTACAACTCATTATACAAATACTTTTTTCACAAATGAACACATACATACATAAATAATTAAAACAAAAGTTTCACAAAGCAATCCTGTTGGTCACTGTTTTCACTCTGATGTTTCATCCTCTTTTCTCTTTCATTAAAAAAATGCTAGTCAAAACCCACTAAATTCATTTCATGACCTGCTTATAGGTTGCAAACCACAATTTGAAAAATATTGATGGAGATCACCCCTGCTATTCATATTTATTTATATATAGAATGGCTAAATATGGTATATTATTTATAAAATGAATACACTGTACTAATTCTATCTAAGTCACTTAAAGCTGGTATCTACTTCATAAATTAATTAAGTCTATACTCACAGATGATTTTGTCTGCCTTGTGTACTCTTCCATTGGAGCAGATCAAAAGTGTTTCAGGTCCTTTGATTCCTAGGTAATGTTATAAAGATTAGATACATACCAAAAGTTCCAAATATGTATATGTGTAAGTATGCATGTGTATACATATGTATACATATGTGTATGTATGCATACTGAGCTCACACCTTCATTCAACAAATACTGCTTAAGCACCTAATATAGGCCTGTTACAGTGCTAGAAAGTAAGAATTCATTTCTGGGCAAATTAGGATAGAAAAGCAAATGCAAATTTTGGAACATCTCAAGAAACTTCTCCGTTGAAAAAGAAATCTAGAGTCCATGGTTTTTGAAAATGTCCTGTAATAGAGATTTGCTAGATTGAGATTTGTCCCAAGCAAGCTCAAAAAATGCACTTATTGGAAGACGTAGGTTATCAAATCTGGGCCAAGTCCAGTCTATTTCCCTGGGACCTCCTTAAGGGCTGTGTTGGGAGCTAGGAAGGACACAGTTTAGGAGTGGGAGTTAACTGTAAGCATGAAGAAAGGAGGAATTTTTAAAATCCAATTTTTCTTTATATTAAAGTAATTTTAGACTTCAGAAAAGCTCCAAAAGTAATACAGAGAGTTCTCATATATATTCACTCAACTTCCTCTGTCAAAATCCTGTATAATCATACTACAACAATCAAAACTAATAAATTGGCACAATAGCAGTAACTAAATGACAGAATTTATTTATATTTCACCAGTTTTCTGCTAATGTCCTTCTATTGTTCTAGAAACCAATTCAGGACCTGGCATTGCATTTAGTCATGTCTCTTTGATAGTAGGAAGTTTTTGAGGAACTATTCACATCGTTTTCCCTTAGTAACTTTGTCCCAAAAGTTCTCTTATGTTTTGAAAATCTTTCTTATTTCCAAGTACTTTGTTTTCATTTTTTGGAGGTAAAGAATCATGAGAATTTTCAAACTGGAGGGAAAAATATGAATATTTGACCTTTATTCCATAAACTTAGTGCTTGAAACTATGCATGTTTTGTTCTGTTGTTTTTTTAAAAATAAATTATTTAGGCATAGAGAATGTTAGTTTATGATTCATATAAAAATCAGATTGTTCTGGCTTCCTCATTCAGTCATTCATTAATTCATTCAATATTTAGAAAACAAAACAATTGCAATAAGCATGGTTAAATCAGCTTCCTCGTCAATCTATATTTCTAATGAAAATCAGTAAGTGCATGCTTTTTCCTCTTTTGTTTTTAATTTTTGTTTACTCATAAAGTCTTTCTTGAGTACCTACTATGTACTGCTTGGAGTAGAGGATGCAAAGAACAAGCTAAATTCTTTGTGTATACGAGCTCAGCATTCACTAATACAGCATCATGACCTGATTTGTCAGCTAATGCTGTAAAAGTGCTATATGGTTTTTATAAAATTGGAGATCTTCATTGTTTTTTATAGTTTATGATATTTGCATAAGCACTGCTATCATTTATTGATGAAAATATTTATTAAACACATTGTTAATAGTTTAAGTCATTAGTTCTTAAACTTCAGAATCACATGAAGCTCCCTGGTCTGCTGCATCTCTCCTCTGTGTTTCTTTTTGTTGCATCATCTTCCTGCATCAGCTCTCCTCGCGGGCCAGCACCCTGTGTGGGCCAGTACACCTGTGTGAGCCAGCACTTGGTGTGGACCAGCACTCTGCATGAACCAGCTCTCCACTCAGGTCAGCTCGCCATGCAGGGCAGCTTGCCTTTCACCAGGAGGCCCCGGGAATCGAGCCCTGGACCTCCTATATGGTAGACGGGAGCCCAATCGCTGGAGCCACATCCATTTCCCATGAAAGGCTTTTTAAAACATAGATTCTTCCCCCCACCCCACAGAGTTTCTGGGGGGCATCTAAGAATTTGCGTATCTAACAAGTTCCTAGCTGTTGCTGATGTTGCTTGCCCTAGAACCACACTTTGATATAAATCAGGCTCTGCAAACTAAAATCTCTGAGCCAAATCTGGCTTACCACCTGTTTTGTAAATAAAGTTTTATTGACATACTCCCATTTGTACTGTCTATGTATGGGTACTTTCCTGCTACAAGGACAGAGTTGAATAGTTGTGACAGCAGAGCCTGACCCACAAAGCCTAAAATATTTACTATGTGGCCCTTTAAAGAAATTTACTGATCTATGGTTTAAATGATCATTGTGTTATTCAACTTAGATTCTCATTTGAAACTACTTCTGTAATTTTTAGCTGAGCAACATATTGATAATCATAATTCCAAAGCAAGAATCATTTGCCTAGAACTTTTATTAGTTCTTAATACATAGCTCTTAAAGTTTTAACCAAATAGGTTACAAACACTGTTGATTGAAAAGTAAAAGAGAAATTCCTTTTCACTCCTTCAGAGTGTGTCTCTGTCAGTAAGAAAGAAGAGAAAAATGCAGTTTGAAAGGTGAGTTAATTCAATAACCAGACCTAACTATATGATTTGATAGACTGACTTTTAACAATTCTAGATGTTTAACATTAGCAGGCATTAGTTGGCAAAACAAAAACAAAAACAAACAAACAAAAAAGAAAACAAGAAGAGTGGCAATTTTCAGAACGTTTTTTCCTGAAATAAATAAATGGTAAATTTCCCATCTGTCAAAATAGAGATTTTGAGAGAGTGACTGTTTAGATAATAGTATAAGTGGTAAAATTTGTACTTTTTAACTTAACCAAAAACTTGAGAAACAACATAGTCAATAGCTAGATTACAAGTAATTCACAGAAAAAAAGTGGATTAATATTTTAAATCTTTTCCTCTATGTTTGAGAGGGAAGAATAGGTGTAATATGGGGGCCTTTTCAGGACATTGGATTTGTCCTGTGCCACATTGCAGTGACAGATACAGACCATGGTACATTTTGCCATAACTTACAAAATTGTGTGGGACAGAATGTAAATATAATGTAAACTGTAGTCCATGGTTAGTAACAATGCTTCAATATGTGTTCATCAATTGTAATAAATGTACCACACGAATGAAGGATGTTGTTAATGTGGAAAAGTGGGGGAGGGCAAGAGAGTGGGGCATATGGGAATCCTTTATTTTTCTTATGTAACATTTATTTAATCTAAAGCTGCTTTAAAAATAAAAAAACATTAATTATACTTAAAAAAATAAAACAAGCTGTGTGACAGATCATTTCATTTGGTTTGCCCCTTGTCTGTTCCTACCATCTTCAAGCACACAGAGAATAAAACCTAAAAACTACTTTGCCAGTCCATCCTACATTTAGGGTTCTTGATGTCATTTGGGTTCCACTAACTGGATGTGCTCTTGTGAAGCTTTGATTCAGAACTGAATCATGTGGGCAGAGAGACAGTGTGGGGAACCTCCATTTTTGATTCATGCATATCATGGCAGAGGTGCTGGGAGTTTCTGACTCCATAGCTGACTCTGCTTGTGATCATAGCTTTCCCAGTTGCAATGGAGGTGGAGTAGGGGCTACGAGTTGTTCCTAGAAACTTAACCTAGAGCAAAGTTTCTCAACTTTGGCACATTTGAAATTTTGGGCTGGCTTATTTTTTGTTGTGGGGACTATCCTGTGATTGTAGGATGTTTATCAGCATCCCTGGCCTCTACCAGCTAGATCCAGTAGCAAATCCCCTCCCCTCTTCCCCTCCAGTTTTGATAACCCAAAATTCCTCCAAACATTGTTAAATGTCCCTTATGGAGCAAAATTTACTCCTGTAGAGAACCAGGGTTCCTCCAGGAATTTCCAACAAATCTGCAACTCACTATATTAAATCTTTTTTGTGCTTAAACTAGCTAGAGTGGATCATGTTATATAAAACTAAGCACAAACCAATATAATACATTTACCGAATGTGAATATAGGCAGTAGACCTCAAGGAAATGGGAATCTGATCTGTTGGATTAAAGGCAGTGAAGATCTAGTTACTGTTAGAGGATGGTACCTGACGTGAAACAGATTTTAAATGATTACCTGTGGCTTTGGGAAGCTAAAAGGTTTTGTAATTCACCATTTTGAGCAGGCTGGTTGCTTCTAACTGTTCTTGAGAGTTAAAAAACAAATAGAGTTGAAGTTTGAAATTTTTGGCTCAAGATATGCACAGAGCACAGAATTTCAATCATGGCCATAAACAATTTTCTTGGTTCTTGCAGGGGCATGGCTGACATGGCTAAAATTCAGATGCAGAGTTTGGTTCTGCAGTTTGCTGAATTATATGTTGAATTTAAAGCTCTGTCAAGTCTTTTATGTGAAGGTTAAGGCATTGATTGGGAAAGAATGTAACCATATAGATTAAAATGGCAGCATTTGAGAGGATCTGGATGGGTCATGGTAGGCCTAACCCCCAAACTCCCTTAATCTTTTCTAGGCAGCAGAAACAGTCCTTCCTTTCTTGTTTGATGAAGCTGAAATTTCCTTTTTGAAGATCTTTTTATTACCTTGCTTGGGGATAATTATGATCTATGGGGATGCCAATTGTCCTCATTCTCTCCCCAATCAATAAACAAAAATAGATTCCTTCAGCCCTATAAATAGCCTAATAACTGCAAGGGACAATTACAGAGGAAACTCCAGGAGCAAAATATCAAGATCTTGCTAATTTATATTGGCAAAATGGGAAGAATAAATATCAAATACATATAAGTATCAGGCCTCAGAATAAGGAAAGTAATTTTATATTGGTCTGAATTTATTGATGCATCTGCATCTACTAAAAATTTGATATCCAGTAGGCTATTTTGAGCAGATGGAGTTGTTTTAAGTCCATCTCAGTGGGCTGAATCCTGTGTTCTGCAGTGGTCTATCTTGGATGAGTACGAGATGCCAGAAATTCTTTGGTATAATGTAGATCAGGGTTTAGCACACTAAGGCCTGTGGGTCAAATAGGCCTGATACCAGTTTTTGGATCTTTGTTGTTCACATTGAATACCTGACTGTGAGACTTTTAAAGCATGGCTATAGTGATTTGATAGTCCTCCCATTGGGAGGTGGGGTTTTATGTCCCTTCCCCTTGAATCTGGGTGGGCTTGTGACTGCTCGTGACCAGAGATTGGCTATGTGATTTCCGAGGCTGGGTCATAAGAGGTCATGTGGTTTCTGCACTGCGGCTGAAGCACTTACTTTTGGAGCTCTGAGCTACCGTGTAAGAAATCCAGTTACCGCAAGGCTGCCATGCTGGGGAGAAGCCCAAGCAACATGGAGAGGTAACACGAAGGCACTTTTGTCAAAGTCCCAGCTGTGTCCAGCCTTCAGGTCCTCCAGGTGCAAGCACTAGACATGTGAGTGAAGAGTTCTTCAGATAATTCAGCTTCAGCTGTTTGTGTCATCTCTAGTCATTCAAGTCTTTGCAAGTGAGGCCCCAGGCATAATGGAGCAAGAAAATTTAATCCAAGCTCTGCATTCTCTGAATTCTTGATCCACAGCATACATGAGTATTCTTCAGTAGTTTGTTATGTAGTGATAGATAACCTGGTCAAAATTGTGTACTAGAAGTGGGGTGTGCCATAATAAAACTTAAAATATGTGGCACCCTTCTGGGGACAGAGCTGTGGGTGGAAGTCTGCCAAGCCTCAAGGAGTCTGTCAGAGTGGGTTTCAAGGAAAGCCAGGGAAATCCTACTGAAAGCTGAAAGAGATGTATGTAGTGATGGAAACCTGGCAATACCGTTACTTGCAGCATTGTGAAAATAAGAAAGGTACCTAAAAAACCAAATGATCTAATGAAGATTTCCAGGCAGGGTATTGAAAGTGCCACCTAATTTCTTTTACTTGCTTATAATAAAACGCAAGAGGAGAGAAGAAAGTAAAAGGGCAAATTTTCATTCCTCAAACAGAATTTAGAAGAAATATAGAGGGCTCAGTATAGTCTTTCCAACCAGCATAGAAATGGTCTCAGAGCAATGACTAAATCCAGGATGTTGCCAGTGAAATGCAGTCAGAATAAAGATGGAGTAGTGGAAGAAGCAGAGCATGATAGGCACCTCAACTTATTTAGGCAGTAACTCAATTGTTCCTATTCTTGTTTACCACCATTTTATGCTTGGCAAATTGTTTGCTTTTGTAAATGATAATTTCTCTAGCTTTACTTCAAATCTACTTTTATTATCCTGGAGATATAGAGTCAATCTGGAAGGCTTCAAACTAATGTCTGGCTCCTGTTCTGAACATCTTAGGATGGATAGTGTTAGAACTCAGTATCAAACTGCTGAAAATTGCTTTGCCATACTTCAGTTTTCTCAAGGGAGTGAATAAGTTTATGACAATAGTTACTTGGCAATCATATTTCTTTGTCTAAATCTTGGCTTATTTTAAGGAGTTCCATGAAGGTTGGATGCATTTCTTCAGGAAAGAAAAAAAATGAACTTCATAAAGCATATCTTTTTTTCTCTCTTCTTCTTTCCACCCACCCTGCAAACCAAAATATTACTTGTCAAGTACTAAGAAAATGAAATTGAAGTGTACTAGTCGCCTCAAGTAAAACTACTTGTGTGTGTGTGTGTGTATAGGTCTATATCAGGAAAAACACTAGTTATATTTTTATAGCATTGATTCAATATAAGTACTAATTTTACTAGATAATTAGTGTAGGAAATATTACATACTAAATAAGTAAGATAGTTATTGCTGTAATAAAATACCTCATCCTTGAAAATTCCTTTCTAAATATTGAAATATAGAACTAAACTGTGTAATTCTATATTTCAAACAAGAGGGACTTACTAACTAGCAGTAAAAGGCTAGCATTAACATTTTAAAGATTTTAAAGTTGTTGACCATTCCCAATCACTTTAATGAATTACCAAATTGTTTGATATTAAACTGTAAATCTCAAATTATAGATGGTTTAGTGGGGGTTCTCAATGTATAATTTTGGTAAACAATAATGTACTTTAATTAGATTGTCACTGGACCATTCACATATATAATATTAGTATTTATAATATAACTTGGTCTCTGATATAGGTATGCATAAATGATTTTTAAAAGAGGTAATGCAAATTATTCATTAACTAATTAATATTTAGTGGTCGAACCTACTAAGTTTCCATTAAAAGAGGATATTTGCCTTGCAAATGGGAACCAAGGGAGTTGATGGTCAGTCTATGGTGATCTTCTGCCAAAATGATCCATGATTAATATGTTTGCAAACGAGTCCTTGTGTCAATCACAGTAAAACAATTTAAGAGGTGGAATGATATGAGATTATCTTGTTGAAATATTAATATTTACAACCCCAAGGCTTAGAGAATCTAACTGATTTGCCTGCAGCTGCACAGATAATTGTAATAGGACTTCCTTAATTTAAAATTAGTTTGTATTACAAAACATTCATCTATAATTTGACTCATTTGAATTTGAATGTAAATAATATAAAAAGTGTTCTTACATCCAATGAGGAAAAACAAACAAAAAATAGAACGTATTATGCCCCCTCTACAAAAACTTGATATTTGAAATGAAAAAAGTAAAAAACCATTTTAATATCATTGGTATAAAAATAGGAAAGCAATATAAAATAAAAAATACAGCAATTCCTTGAATTCTTGTATTCAATCTGGGAAGGTCCAAAATAGCACCACCTTTCTTGCCTGGGATTGAAAACACATTGAGAAATAAAACAAATAAATATCACATTTATTACTGGTAGAGATCAGGCTGAAAGCTATGCTTTGGTATGAGACCCATATGTGATTCCTAACACGGAGCCCTAAAATTAGGTAATTTTACTAATCCAGTCACAGCAGTGCTGGACAAGGGCAAGCTTCCTTCATGCCACAGGGGTAGCTCACTTCCAGGCAGAAGAAAGGAGAAACTGAGATAAACATATTTAGCTTATTTCCCCCAATTTGGTAACCAGAGAAGTCACTCCACTAATGAGAGGTGACATGAGAACACCAAGAAGCTTATTCCAATGGAAGCGAATACCAGGAAGGAGGAAGAATTATTCCCCTATAATTAAGAAATTTGGATATGGATATTACACCAGTATCTCCTAATCAACATTTTTTCTTTATTTTTAAAGAAGCTTTAGATTATGTAAAATTTACATAGAAAATATAGGGGATTCCCATATACCCCACCCTTTCCCCTCATATATTTTTCCCTATTAATAACATCTTTTGTAAGTGTGGTACATTTGTCACAACTGATGAATAAATATTGAAACTTTGTGACAAACCATGATCTATAGTTTACATTCTGATTTACACTTTGCTGGTATCCATCATTGCAGTGTCAAGGAGAACAACTCCAATGTCCCCAAAATACCCCATGTTACACCTATTCTTCCCTCTCCTTCCCCTCAGAACCTCTTGTGACCACTGTCTTTATATCAATGTTACACGTTCTTTCATTACTAGAATAATAATGTCTACTTTGGTCCATAGTTGCATTTCCCCCTTATATTTATTCATTTCTCAATCTTGAGGATTCTCCAGTGGTAATGCCCACTCTGCTTCTGCTTGAGAGGGGGCTTAGATCCCATGGGGCAGATGGATAGAACTGTCTTGCTTGGAGTTGTAGATACTTTCTCTTTTTTGGGATGGGTGTTGTCCATCATCATCATTTTGTTAGCTGTCCTGGGCAAGTCCATACCACCATCATCTCAAAATGAGCTAAAATGAATTTTGTCATTTTCTACTCAGGATCATTTCAAACCCTTGATTTCTCGGTTTCTCTTAGCAATAATATCCAACTCTGTTCTTCTGGGTTTTCTGGCCTAAACTTCTCAGAATCATCACTGTCTTCTTTCTCTTTCTCATACTTGAAATTTTTAGATGTGAAATGTACTTAAATCTTCTGTGAAATTATCTATTCTTGTTTATTGGTTTCCATTCCTACTGGTACTTATCATTTTGTGCTTGGACTTCTTAAAACATTTCAAGCTAGTTTCTCTATTTACTACCTCCCTAGTTTTCTAATCCATACTTTAGATCTCTGAGAGACTATTTTTTTTACTCGTCGTTTACCTTGTTTAAATGCATTTTCTGGTCCCCCATTGCTACAATTGACTTTCTCAAATTGGTATACATAGAAGGGTAGGGAAAATATTGTGCTTCAGTGGAAATCTATGCATTGTGTAGAGAACACACTACCTGATGACTCTGATCTTAAGTTCGTTACCTGTGAACTACTTTACAATACTATTAGCTGTAGATAACTGATGATAATGCAAAATAATTCTTATCTATAGAATTTTGGTATTCCTCATCTATAAATCCAACTGTTTTTTGGATTCTTCTTTGAACTGGTTGTAACATCTTACCAGTTCCCTCATCAATAATGAACTAAATAAAATCTTTAACATGTGCTCATTTTTTTATCTGTATAAGAATCATGATTTAACATCTTTCTGTAGATTATCCCTGAGAACAAGAAACAATTTTTCAGTTTAAAAAATTTTTAAATATCATTTTTCCTTATTTTCTCAAAACAAAAATGGTTTTCAATTTATTTTTTACTGGGAACACAAATGAAATTCAAATGTGAAATCAATAAAAATACAAAAAGCAAGAAAAGAAATCAGAACAATTTTAAATCATTGAGGGTTTCAGAAGTGTAACAATGTCTCTAGTTTTCCCTTGAGAGTAAGAAGTAACCAATAAATCTAAAATAAGCAGCATCAGTCAATGTAAATGAGTACAACATATACATATATGTGTATGCTTATTTGAAGCATAATTCTTAATTGAGATGAAAAAGGTTAGATCTTATTGCCTTTTGTGTAAAAAGACTTTAGCAATAATCAAATACAACCATTATTCTTGCAGAGGTATTTAAAAGCAAATCCCTAAATATTTGCCACTAGTTAACCTTTTTTTAATCAAACCAGTACATTTCTGCTCCCATCAGCTTACCAAGAATTAGTCGTTTGTTCCCAAGCATGTTTATGTACTTATTATAATTACATTGTTTAAATAAATATTACATAAACAAATGAAATTGTAATTGTGAAAAGAGTTGCTCTAAAAAATCATGAATAGAATTTTTATACCAAACTAGAATTTTTATATTAAAAAGTTGAAGTCCTGGCCAGGAGTGTTAGAAGTAGACAATCAAACAAGTGTTGGCAGGGCTGCGTAACTTACTGGAGGTTCTCAAGAAGAATTTGCTTCCAAGCTGATTCAGGCTGTTGGCAGAATTCAGTTTCAAGTGGTTGTAGGACCAAGGTCTTTGTTTCCTTGCTGGCTAGCAGCTGGGAGTCATTATCAGCTTCTAGAGGTCACTTGCATTTCCTGGTTCCTGGCCCCCTTCATCTTTAAATCCAGAAATTCCTTCTCACACTTTGAATCTCTCTGAACTCTCTTTCTGTCTTATCTTTCCTGCCCCACTCTTCTCCCTTCGTTTTCTTCTTTTAAGTTCTCTAGTGATTACATTGGGCCCACCCATGCAACTGGTAACCTTAATTCCATCTTCAAAGTCCCTTCACAGCAGTACCTAGGTTAGTGTTTGGTTGAATAACTTAAGGATAGGAATCTTGGAAGCACATCTTTAGAATTCTGCCCACCACATATCGTGGCTATCATTGTGTTATGTATAGTGTACATTTAGAGCACTCTACTGGGATATCTAATGGCCACATTTGAGGGTCCTGAAGTTGTCATTAGAATGCCTATCACTTTCATCAATTTTTTTTCTCCCACAACTGCAGTGATTATCTTCAGTGTCATTACTCTTGTCACCACTGGTATTAAGAATTTTGATGCTTTGGATGCTTAACTTCCCATAACGGATATTTAGAGAAAGCTTGTTTTAGCTTTAGTGTTTAATTACAGCTTCCTTAACCTAGGATTCAGGCAGATGTACACTGGCATTTGGTCAGAGAGCAATCTAATCTAAAAATACTGAGCACTATGTTTTCCCTCTGACAACAAGTCCATTGTCCTTGAAACAATCTCCTACACATCTATGCTTTCCCCCCTGCCAAGGATGAGTTCTCAAAAAGGCTTCCTGCACTCTCATGTAAATAGACTCTTGCAAGGTGTACCTCCAAAGACCCACAGGCTTGCCCAGATATGCCCTTGTTTTAGGATAAATCGTAGGTCGAGTTTAAATTGAAATCCTTGTTATTCAATGCTGCAAAGTTATACACTGGCACCTGCATTTTCTTCAGATTTTGGGTATAATTTGTTTGAACTCTTCATGGCTTGTGAGAATTCAAAGTCCTCCCTGTGATTTCTGCAAATTCCCCTTGGGTTTACTTCCACGTGGTTCTGTCTCTCACCACTCCTACTCTATCACCCCTCTGATAGGCAGATCCTATCAGTTAGGATCTGCCTTTAGCAGCAATGTGGCAAATGCATTGGCAACGACGCAATCAAATGGGGGCTTATTTTTCTTAGTATAGTATAGTATAGTATAGTATAGTATAGTATAGTATAGTATAGTATAGTATATCATTGCTGTACCAGGTTCATTTCCTCTTTCTGCTCCCCCTTCTTCAGTGTACAGTTTTTTATCATCCTGATTGCAAAATGGTTGCTTTACCTTCAGTCTCCCAATACACCCCTAGTAAAAAAGGGAAAAGGAGGAGTTGGGGGCACCTACATAAGGAAATCAAAATCCTCAGCAGTCCTCCACTTATATCTCATTGGTGAGAATCGTGTATCTGAGCACATTTTCCCCCTGGAAAACAACTGAGGTTTTTTTTTTTTTAATTTTAATTTTTTAACAAAGGAAGGAATGAGTATTGGACAGGTATTAAAAGTGGCTGCTGGATGTGAGGGCGATCTGGCTGCGACATCTGTCACCCCATTGATCGCCAGGGTTGATTCGGCTGATCTTGCTGGCTAGGCGGGTGTCACCTTCCTCCCTCACCGCTCCATGTGCGTCCCTCCCGAAGCTGCGCGCTGGGTCGAAGAGGATGACCTTCCCCGCTAGAGGAGGATTGTTCTTCTGTTAAGGGTATACGAGTAGCTGCGCTCCCCTGCTAGAACCTCCGAACAAGCTCTCAAGGTTCATTTGTAGGAGAACGTAGGGTAGTCAAGCTTCCAAGACTACAGACACATCCAAATGAGGCACTGCATGTGGCAGTCTGCCTTTCTGAAAAATAAAATTGAAAAAAAAAAAAAAAGTGGCTGCTGCAAGGTGTGCTTTCTCACTTTTAACTTAAACCAACTTGACCACCAAACTTCACACACCAAACATTTTCAAGAGCTTAAATATTTTACTGAAGATTTGTCGTCCCATTTGGAATGGGGCAGTTTCTTAAATGTCTTGCTAGCTCCATGTGCTACTCTTTCTAACTCCTCTTTTCATACAGAACAAGATCACCAAACTAATACAGAATTCCTAAAATGAATTCCTATGCCAGGCATTAATCTAGTAATTTCCTACTTTGTTTCAGATACATTTTTTTGGTGTAAAAATGTATTTCAACAAGAAGGAAACATTCATGCTCTACACTTACATCATCAAAACAAGATTATTTTCCACATTCACATGACTCAGTCTCGGGAATTCAATATCATAGTCCATATCGAGAAAAAGTGGAGTCATGCTGTGGGATGCAGTGTTTTAAAACTCTTCTCCTCGGCTTAAATAGATTTTTAAAGTTAAATAGGGATTAGGCTGTAGCAGCATGATAGTATAGAATTCTGAGGCTATTACATTGGAAGTTCAGATATTGGGTCATATACTTTTCTACAACACTAAGAATAAAGCTCCAAGATGTTAGGTGGGTCATAATTGTTTTGATCTTCATGTCCCTCTTCTATAAAATGAGGCAGGATGATCTTTAATATCGAGCAAAGTTTTGAAGAGTGAGGGTCTAAATGCTTGTGATCAGCCACTGTCTTAACAGAAAAGAGGAATCTAAGGAAAGGAAGATGGAGGTGGGGGTACAGTGAGATAGGGAAAGAGAGAGGCAGATAGGGAGACACGAGGAAGGAAAGAAGGAGAGGGAGGTAGAGTACCACTAACCTAGGCAATCACTTAGGACCTAATAGCAGGCATGCCCAAAGGGAAAATGTAACTACCACATACTCCACTTTTGACTCTGGGTAGGCAGTTAGTTCTGTCTTGTTTATAAAGCAGCATCAAAAGGCCAGTTCTCCTGGGAGACTTGGTACATTCACTCTCACTTCTCTGCCATTGTACATGCTGTTTCCTCTGCATGAAGACATTTCAGTTCAAATCAATAAGTATGCTTCCCTTCATCATGGTGCCTGACTTATTACTAGCTAGCCTTTCAAGCTTGGCACGGGAAACACTACCTTTGCAGGGGATCTTTCAACCCTTGGCCAACTGTCCAAATTCATACACATTTTGAGTTATATGGTTTTCTTATGTGCTCTTATAGTTCCTTATGTTTTCTTCTATCAGATGTGTATTAGTTTGCCACAGGGCTGCCAATGCAAAGTACCAGAAATGGGTTGGTTTTGGGAATTTTATTAGAGGAAAATCTTACAGTTTTGAGGTTGTAAAATGTTCAAATCAAGACATCAGCAGAGATACCTTCTCACCAAACTCAGCTACTGGTGATCCTGGCGTCCTGCCACATGGCAAGGCAAGATGGTGGTCAATTGCTACTGAGGTCCCCGCCTTCCTTTCTGGGCTCACCATTTCCTGGAGCACACCTGTGGCCAATCAGACATATGGCTTGTCTCTTTCTGGACCTCCTCTGTCAGCCTTGGCTGCTCTGCTTTCTTCCTAAGCCCAGCTATGAGTGATCAGGCATATGGCTTGTCTCTTCAGCCTTGAGCTGCTCCTGTAGACCCAACTAATTCCAGATTCTGGGACCTCTCTCAGCCTCTCCAGGCTTCTCTGTCTTCCTGCAGTCCCCTCTCTCACATGGCAGGATCAAAATGGAAGTTTCCTTTCTCTGTGTCTCCTTTCTCTCTGTGCTCTCAGGTTATATAAGACCCAGCAGGAGGGCAGAGATCAAACCTGCATCATGCTTCACTGATGTGGTCCAATCAAACTCTCTAAAGCTATCTAATTGAAAGTGATCTAATTAAAATGAATCTAATGCAATCAAAGGGTACCACACACACAGGAATGGATTATTTTAAGAACATAATCTTTTATTTGTTTTTTTAGATTCACCAAATTCAAACTGTGACAAGATGTATATTCATATACAGATATAGCTGTTTATTCACATTTTAAAGCATTATGTCAACAGAGTTTATTGAGTAGATACTATAAAGGAAAGCCCTGTGATATGTATTAGGGATACAGAGATAAATAAAATCGTCTTGACTTCAAGGACAGAATAGCCTTGCCTGGGAAATAATTTAAACGGAAATATAAATCCTATAAAGAGTGATACACACAGCATTCCATGGGAGCAAAGAAGACAGGTATCTAAATAAAAGCAAAGGAGTCAGAGAAGGCTTTCTAGAGAAGCCTCCTAAGTTGAAATCTGAAGCATAAGAATTATCCAGGAAAGGGGAAGTACCAGCAGGCATGCCAGGCAGACGGCACAGCATAGGCAACGGAAGAGAGGAACATATGACAGTGCTTGGGCTGTGAGTAGTCAGGGCAGCTGCATAAGAGGACTGTCCTGGTAGTGGTGATCAGGGAGTGTTCATGACTGGTCCTGTGTACAGAGTTCAAGTTTATCCTAAAATCCATGGCCACTATGGAGAGGTTTTAAATAGGGTTATCACCTGACCATTCATGAATGGAGGCTACAGAAATGCATTTATTTCTCTTTTATACTGTTGAGTTAAAAAAACATACTGAATCACAATTTTATATATATATACATATATGTGTGTGTATCTGTTTTGTCTATTAGACTATGAGTTTCTTTGAAGGCAGAAACCATGTTTTGTTTATATCTCCTCACTAAGCAAATCTGCACATAATAAGTAGGCATTTAATAAATGTTTGTTGAATGAATGCATGAATAGGAAGAGTTGGACAGCAAGAAAAGTGAGGCTATTAGACACACTCAGGCATCTTTTAGCCTTCCTGTTAATCTGCAGACAAAATAGAAAAGGCTATGATACTTCATTGTCTCTAAAAGCTAAAACCGAAGACTTCTAATTCTAATTACCATGACCTGAAGGAAGCATGGAGCTATTTTTCAATGCCTTAACGCTTGAAAGTAAAAATACCTTTACAGTATGGGAATAGTAATTGCTAACAAATTTAGAAAGGAGACAGACATGAATTGTTAAAAGATATTTTCTTCCTAATGCTAATATCCAAATACAAATATGTAACCAGTATTTAATCAGTAATAAAAAGGCATACTTAAGTAGGTCAGATGTATTTGTTGAGATAAATATTTATCCCTAAATTTTATGTGAAATGTAAACTTTTAGATTTTTACCAGCAATACTGACCATTCTATGCCACAGCTAGAATAGGGTCTAGGACTTAGTAACCTGCTTCTACATTTATAATTTCAACCAAATTTCAGGAAGGGTAAATGCATGCAAAAATAATAAATAAGTAGAAAATTGCTATTGTTTCTCTTAAATAACCATGTCAGTGGTTACTTATTCAAGACCATGAATCCCTAACTAAGATCAAACCACATCTCTAGTCTTACAGAATTTTAAACTGCAGGCCTAATTCTGAGTGAATAAACAGTTTCAAGGCAACTGGTCTTGCAAGTCCACACCTGTAAAAAAGTAACAAATTTTATATATGGTTTTAATCTTTATTACTAGGACCTTCAAATGCTTTATGGACAGATTAATCCTCACAACCTCTATTTGCAAGATGGCAAGTACTGTCTTCATCTTGTAGGGTGCAAAATTGAGTCATGTTAAGGTCTTGGCTTATATCCAGTTAGCAGAACTGAAACATGAAGGAGGAGGGAAAAAAGATCTTAGATTTGCTACTGCTTGGTTTAGCGCTTTAATCACTAAACTTTGGCAGCCATCTAGATGGTACATTTAAAAATTAATAACTTTCTGAAATTCATTCTTGGCAAATGTTTTCCCATTGGTAGATGTCAAAATGTATACTAGTTAAGACACAATTTTTCCCTGACCAAGATTTCCCCTAGCTGAATTTTAAAATGCTGTTGGTAAAAACAACTTAGCTGGTCATATATGGGAACTCTGTATTTTATCCATGAGTTTTATGTAAACCTACAACTTCTCTGATTAAAAAAAAAGAAAAAACTTAGCTATTTCATTTTTTCAAAGTTAAATGAGTATATCATTTGACAAAGTTTGTATTTAAAAGACATGTTTCATGCCTCAGTGTTCTACATTTAAATATATTTTACATTTAAAATTAATAAATACATTTATATTAAAATGTCTAATAAATATAACATAACTAAATACAAAACTGTAAATATGAGATATATTTATGGTATAAAAATATAATAAGAGCAACACCTGTGTACTCACTACTCAGCTTAAGAAATGCATTGCCAATAACTTTGAAGGTTCTGATGGTTCTTTGATTTTATCCATCTTCTCTACTCCTAGGGGTAACCACTGAATGTTGTGTGTACTAGTCAGCCAAAAAGGGGTGCTGACATAAAATAAAATTGGTATACCCCAATCTGTTGTATGGCTATATTACATTTTGTTTATCCATTCACCCATTGATGGACATTTGGGCTGTTTCCACTTTTTGGTTAGTATGAAGAAAGCTGCTATAAACATTGTGTATATTTTTTTGTGTGGATATATGTTTTCAAATCTCTTGGGTATATAACTAGGAGCAGAATTGCTGGGTTATATGATAACTCTATGTTTAAATTTTTGAGGAACTGCCTAATTGTTTTCAAAGCAGCTGAATCATTTTACATTCCCACTAGCAATATATGAGGGTTCCAATTACCCCCCATCCTCACTAACACCTCTTATTTTCCAATTTTTTAATTACAGCCATCCTTGTGGGTGTGAGTTAGTGTCTCATCATGGTTTTGATTTGCATTTACCTAATGATGACTAATGTTGTCCATCTTGGTCAGGGTTCTCCAGACACAGAACCAAAAGGATAGAGATATATGTTTGAATAAAGAGATACATAAAATATATTATATCCTATATAAATATTATATATGATCTGTTATATGTATATATAATATATACATATATATATATAAAGAGATAAGGAAATGGCTCCCATGATTTGGGGAACTGGCAAGTTTGAACTCCATAGGGCAGGCAATAGGCTGGAAACTGATAAAGGTGATGTTGAAGTCCTTAGTTCAAATTCCCCAGGGGACGCTATCTGGCCAGAAATTCTGCCAAGACCTAATGTTGAAATTGAGGCAGAAATCCTTTTTTTGACCCCTGAAACTCTCAGTTCTCACTTTTAAGACCTCCACTGAATTGGATGAGGATATTGCACATATTGCTGAGGGTAATCTCCTTTGTTGATTGTAAATGCAATCAACTGATTGTAGAGGCAAATCACATCTATGAAATACCTTCACAGGAACAAGTGAGCCAGTGTTTGACCAAAATTTGGACACCAAAACACAGCCAAAGTGACACATGAAATTAACCACCACAATGTCCTTATTGGCCACATGTATTTCTTCTTTGGAGATATAGCTTTTAAAATTCTTGCCCATTTTTAAATTGAACTATTTGTCTTTTTATTGTTAAGTTGTAAGTGTTCTTTACATATTCTAGATACAACTACCTTATCAGATATATGGTTTTCAAATATTTTCTTCCATGAAAGAAAAGTTGTCTTTTAAGTTTTTTCATGGTGCCCTTAAAGGAGTACTAAAGTTTTACATTTTGATTAAGTCCAATTTATCAATTTTTCTCTTTTTGGTTATAATTTTGTGCTTTTGGTGTCATAGCTAAGAAATCATACCTTAATCCAAACTCATGAAAATTTAAGCCTTTGTTTTCTTCTAAGATTTTAATAGCTCTAGCTCTTACATATAGGTGTTTGAAAATTTTTGAATCAAATTTTGTATATGGTGTGATATAGAGTCCAATTTCATTCTTTTTCATATAGATATACAGTTTTCCCAGCACCATTTGTTGAAACAACTATTCTTTCCCCCATTGAATTGTCTTGGCACCCTTTGTCAAAATCAATTGACTGTAAGTGTAAGAGTTTATTTCTGGACTCAGTTCTGTCCCATTGATCTCTATATCTATTCTCATGACCATACCACACTATCTTGATTACTGTAGCTTTGTAGTAGGTTTTGAATTTGGAAAGTGTGAGTACTTCGACTTTGTTTGTATTCTTCAAGTTTGGTTTGGAATTTTTTGGTTTCTTGACTTCCCTTGAATTTTAAGATCAGTTTGTTTCTGCAAGAAAGCCAGTCAGAATTTTAATAGGGATTGTGTTGAATCTGTAGATCATTTTGAGGAGTATTGCCATCACAGCAATACTAAAATTTTAAATCTATGAACATAGTTTGTTCTTCCATTTGTTTAGGTCTTCTTTTGTTTCTTTCAACAATGTTTGTAGTTTCAGTGTACAAGTTTTACACTTCTTTTCTTAAATTTATTCCTAAGAATTTTATTTTTTTGATGCTATTGTAAATGGAACTGTTTTATTAGTTTCTTTTTCTGACTGTTCATTGCTAGGATATTAAAAGGAAATTGATATTTGCATATTGTACCTACAATCTTGTTGAGCTTGTTTATCAGTTCTAATCCTTTATAGTGAATTATGAAGGATTTTCTATGTACAAGATCATGTTATCTATGAACAGAGAAAAATTCACTTCTTCCTTTCCAATTGGATGTCCTTTATTTCTATTCTAACCTAATTGTTCAGGTTAGAAACTCCAGTATAGTGTTGAATAGACATGGTAGAAGTACACATATTTGACTTATTCCTGATTTTAAGGGGAAATTTCTAGTCTTTGACCATTAAGTATGATACAAGCTGTGGGCTTTATTGGGTTGAGAATGTTCTATTCCTTCTATTTCTTGTTAGCCAGTGTTCTATCATGAAAGTGCATTGAATTTATCAAGTGCATCTTTACTCTATTAATATGGTGTATTACATTTATTGATTTTTGTTTGCTGAACCATCCCTGTGTTTCTGGGATAAATCCCACTTGGTCATGGGGTATAATGCTTTATATATTTCACTGAATTCAGTTTGCTAGTATTTTGTTGAGTATTTTGTGTCTACACTCTATATTTAGTAATTTTCTTTTTTTATGTGATGTCTTTATTTGGTTTTGGTATCAGAGTAGTACTAGCCTCAGAGTAAAAGTTGGGAAATGTTCCCTTCTCTTCTGTTTTTTTTGAAAGAGTTTGTGAAAGTTTGGTGCTAATTATTAAAACATTTGGAAGAATTCATCAGTGAATCTATCTGGGCCTGGGATTTGCTTTGTGTTGAAATTGTGTGATTTCTAATTCAATCTCTTTACTTCTATTCAGATAGTCTATTTCAGTGGTCAATTTGGGTAGATTTAATAGTTTGTATCTTTATAGGAATTTCTCCATTTCATCTCAGTTCTCTAATTTGTTGGCATACAATTAATCATAATATTTCCTTATAATCCTTTTTAATTTTTAGGTTCTGAAATAATGTCTACTCTTTCATTCTTGATATAAGTAGTTTGAGTCTTCTCTCTTTTTTTCTTGGTCAGTCTAGCTAAAGGCTTTGTCAATTTTATTGATCTTTTCAAAGAACCAACTTTTGGTTTTGTTTCTTTTCTCTATTGTTTTTCTATTCTATATTTCATTTATTATTTTTTTTTCTCAAATCTTTATTATATCCTTTCTTTGTCTTTTGGAATTAATTTTCTCTTCTTTTTATTGTTTCTTAAGGTAGAAGATTAAGTTATTGAGTTCACGTTTTTTTCTCTTTTAATGTAGACATTTGCAACTATAAATTTCTCCCGATTACTGCTTTTGCTGAATCCAATAAGTTTTGGTATGTTGTGTCTTGTTTTCGTTAATCTCAAAGTGTTTTCTAAAATCCCTGTAATTCCTTTTTTGACCCATTGGTAATTTAGGAGAGTGTTTTCAATGTCCATGTATTTCTGAATTTTCCAAATTTCCTTATGTTATTAATTTCTAATTTCATTCCATTGTGGTTGGAGAACATAATTTGCATCATTTAAATCCTTTTACATTAATTGAGACTAGTCTTATGGCCTATCATATGATCTACGTGCACCTGAGAAGAATGTGATTCTACTATTGCTTGGTGGAATGATATAGTTGATTTATAGTTTTGTTCAGGTCAGACTTGTTATAAGCATTGTGGAAATTGAGGTACTGAAATATTTAATTATTATTGTTGAATTACTAGGTGTTATTTCAATTCTGTCAGTTTTGATTCATGTATTTTGGGCTTTGTTGTTTGCTACATAAACATTTCTAATTGTTTTGTTTTCTTAATGTATTGACCCTTTTTCATTATAAAATATTGTCTTTAGTAATATTAGTTTTTCTAATGTCTATTTTGTCTAATATTAGTATAGTGATTCCAGCTGTCTTTTGGTTACTGTTTGCATAGTATATCCCCCCCTTTCCTTTCAATCTATTTGTATCTTTGAATCTAAAGAGTGTCTCTTGTAGACAGTCTATAGTAAAAATTTCTGACTTTTAAATTGAGTGTTTAATCCCTATACATTTAATTTAAGGTAGTCTTTATATCTGTCATTTTGACATGTGTTTTCTATATGTCATATTTTTTAAAATTCTTCTATTTCTCCATTATTACCTCCTCTTATGTTAAACAGATATTTTCTAATGTATCATTTTAATTCCTTTGTCCTATATGTGTGTATGTGTATTTAGTTATTTTCTTAGTGTTTGCCCTGGGGTTTACAATTAACATCTTATAACAATTTAGTTCAGATTTATATTAGTTTAATTTTAATATTATAGAAATATTTTTTTCTACATAGGTCCATTTCTTCCCCTTCTTTGTGCTATTATTGTAATAAAGTTACATGTTTAAACATTATAAGCCCATCCACACAGTTTTAGATAAGAGAAAAAAGTGTACAAGCAAAAAATACATTTGTCTTTTATATTTACTTATGTAGTTACCTGTACCTGTACTGTTTCTTTCTTTATATGTACTATAGTTACTATCTAGTGTCCTTTCACTTCAGCATGGACACTCCCTTTCGCATTTCTTGTAGGGCAATTCTGTTATCAACAAATCCACTCAGTTTATGTTTATCTGGAAAGTCTTAATTTTGCCTTCATTTTTTGAAGAACTGGATATAGAATTTTGATTGACAGACTTTCCTTCCAGCACTATGCCACGTTTTGTGCTGAGAAATTGGCTGTTCATCTTGACTATTCCTAATATATGATGAGTTACTTCTCTCTTGTAACTTTCAAGAATCTCTTTGTCTTTCAGCAGTGATGTATCTAGGGGTGGGTTTCTTTGAGTTTATCTCATTTCGGGTTTATTGAGACTTTTGGATGAACAGATTAATATTTTTCACCAAACTTAGGATGTTTTTGGCCTTTACTTCTTCAAATTTTCTTTCTGCCCCTTTCTTTCTCTCTCTCTTCCTTCTGGGGCTTCCATTATGTATATGTTGATTTGCTTGATAATGTCTCAGGGGTCTCTGTGGCTCTGCTTTTTTTATTCATTTTTTTTCCCTTTTTGTTCCTCAGATTGGATCATTTCAGTTCACTAATCTTTGAGTTCATTTATTCTTTCTTCTGCTAGCTCAAATCTATTGTTGGTATGCTTTTTCATTTCAGTTGTCAAATTTTCAGCACAGGAATTTCTATTTGGTTCTTTCTGTGATTTTTATATCTTTGTTGATATTTTCTATTTGGTGAGAAATGATTCTCATACTTTTTTTAGTTCTTTCAAAATATTTAAAGTAGATAATTTGAATATTTGTCTAGAAAATCCAACAACTGAGTTCCCTTAGGGATAGTTTCTATTGACTGCTTTTTCCCCCTGTGAATTGGCCATATTTTCGAACTTCTTTTATGCTTCATAATTTTTTTTGAAACTCAACATTTTATATAAAACAATGTTGCAACTGTGAAAAATCAGGGTTTGTTGTTGTTACTGTTTGTTGTTTTTGTTCTTTTGTTGCTATTTAGTGACTTTCCTGAACTAATTGTGTAAAGTCAGTTTTCTTTGTTATGTGTGACAACTGAAGTCTCTGTCAGTTAGCTGAGTGGCCAACTGATGATTCATTGGAGAATTCTTTAAATGCCTTGCAATGTTTTCCAGTCTTTGCTGAGGGACTCTGTGTGCATGTTGGGGCTTGTCTGCAGTGCTCCAGCAGGCAGTTTACAACTCTATCTTAGCCTTCACTTCCTGCCAGAGGACACACCTGGGCATGCACACATCCCTGAAGGTGCATATGGATCTCTTAATTCCCAGGGTTATGTTGGTGGTTTTCAAATCCACCTATGAGCATCTCATTCCACAGATTTTCCTTTTCATTTTCTGTCCCAACTGTCATCACTGTCTCAGGCAGCTGTGATGTTAAAGAATAGATGCTGGCTTTTCCCTCATAAATGCCCTGGGGGAAATTCTGTTCTTAGTGAGCAAGCACTAGGGTCAGGTCAAATAAAAACAAGCCCTCTACAAAGGATTTTCCAGACAACTGTTGGACAGGTCAGATAATGAAAATTTTCTTGTTACAAGATTATTATGTAGCTCTAAAACCATTCTTCTCCTTTAAGTGGATGCTAAGTTGCTTTTTATGGCCATTGTGATTTTGTGAGGCTGTTAGATTTCAAGGAAACAATGGAGAAGGGGATGGGAATAGGGGAAGTTAAGTCATCACAAAACTCACTGTTCTTACCAAGATTCAGCCAGTTCTCTTGAATAAATGATCCTTGAATTATAGCAAGTCTTTGATTAGTTTCTAGAGTTCTTAAAATGTTGATTTCAACACATCTTTCCTGTGTTATCATTGCTTTTATGGAGAAATGTGTTTTCAGAGGTCTTTACTGCCATTCCTGATGATGTCCCCAACGTATTGTTTTAGAAGAAAATTTTAATCTATCTAAAAAATAAATCTCTGTAAAAATGAAATACTGAAAGAAACACAAAGTGATAGGAATTTGCTTTAAATATTTTTTTTCTGCAAAATACAAAATGTGTCATGGTAATGTACTGCCAACTCTCATTTATCTGTGTTTGAATTATTTTCTTATGGGTTATCCAGGGAAACTTTAACATCCTACATTGGCTTGTGCCTAATATTTAAATATATATATGGACTGCTTTTATCTTTAAATAGATACATTCTCAAGAAATGCAAAGAAATCCAAACATTTGTTAAAGTAAACATAATTAAGAAGATATATCTACACCTAAGTAATGTGTCCTAAAGTAAAATATTGCTTTGCATCACCATTTCCCTTAATTTTTACAGATAGAAAAACTGACTATATTGAAAGTACTGATATTTAAAATGAACAAATTCTATTTCTGATGTACAGAGAAAAGATATAACTAAAATTATTTCAAACATGAAGCAGAATAAACTACTTAAAGGCAAATAAGTATATTTGTACTTATTTGTGTGGTTTTGCCTCTTCAAAGTGCTAAAGGAACAAGTATTTAAGAAAAACTTCAGGCTTATCCACAAAGTTCTGACTGACTTGAAGTACTGAAATATCAAGAATGCAGGGGACAAAACAAGTTAAATTTAAATTCCCCCATTACTATAAAATATATCTTAACTGTATTTTGCAAAGAAATGAAAGCAGTGGTCGAATGACCAGTTTAGGGCCAAGTTAGTAACATACAACTTTCCTATCAGCCCATATCTCTTTTCAGATTATGCTAGACATGTGTGTCGCATAAATCCTATCTCATCCATATTTTGGATGATTTTTATCACGCATAGTCATTGCATCAATTGGCCATAATGTAGGAGTAGAAATGATCCTTTTATAACAAGATTCTTGGCATCTGGCATTCTCTGCAAACTAAAAGCTGGTCACAAGTTTAATTTCTATTAAATGTAGATACATGTTCATTAGGACATCTTAACTCATTTTTTGGGCCATGAGATATTGGTGTTATTTATTTTGACCATCTAAGATATGAATACTATAACCTTTGCATTTAGTATGACTAAATAACTCTTCTCAAAACTTGACCCTGAATTTTGAGTGGTAGAATGTAAACTGTGAAACTCAAAATACTCGAAAATACATTAGCTAGTATTAGTGTCCCTACAATAGTCTGCTTTTTCCCCCTCATTAACATAATGCATCTGAAAGTACTTCCCCTGCAGCAGAGGAGAAACAAGAATGGTGTTGGGGGAACATCCAAATACATAAGGAGGGAATTTTCTGTCTTAAACATTTCTGTTTTAAAACTTCAAAATAATTTATTCCAAAATATATTTGTGTTTGTTTTAGTGTAAAAACATGTTTCCTCAAATCTTTCCAGTAAAATTGATAGCATGAAAATGCAGTATTTTCATCCAGCAGCTTTTGGTATCCTTGGGGGAACCCCCAAATCCCTGGTGTCATAAACACAGCACTAATCTATAGTTTTGACTGTAGTGGAATTCTAAACATTGTTTTGGCAGTCATATAAAGGACTTTAAAAAATAGAGTTAGGTGGTTTACACTCCGTTAGACACGTCTAAATTTTGAAAGCAGCTCTACATCTCTTAAAATAGTCACTAAATAGAAATTAAAATTAAGTGACTGAAATAAAAGCAATATCCAGTGGCAACAATATTTTCACAGTAGCAAGTAGTCTACTTCTAGGAATTCTTTCCTATAATGCCAGGATTATTTAATACCAACAATTAAGTCTTTGAAACACTTCCATGTTAAACATTGCAACTTACTGCAATTATACAGAAAAAAGTCTTGAGAATTTTGTACCTACGACCATTGAGAGCTCAAAAGAAGTTATGAATAAAAATACAGGGACTCCAATGCACCAATGGATCTGTAACAAGACTAAGCCCAGATATTGTTTTTGGTTTTATTTTAAGATTTAAATAGAACTACTATACTTTAAAACTTATCAAATATCAAATGTTGGTGCTTTTTGAAGGCACCTTACCTAAAATTATGCTTAAGACATAGTTTACTCAATTGTATAATTTCTGCTGTATAGCAATAATAATTAGGATAAATCTGGCTCTGAAAAGAACTGAAATTCTTTATGTGAGCAACTAAAGACACTCAAAATCCTGAGTGCTGTGATAAGCTCCTTATATGCATGCCCAGATGGCATCCTGCCCTTCAGTGATGATGTCTTCCAATTACTGACTTTATGTGACCAATGCCACAAAAAAAAAAAAGGGAGAGAACTTGTCATATTATGTGTTTGCTAAAGTAAATATAACCATTTCATTGACTGTTTGTTAGCTCCAAATGATCATTTAGAAAAACACAAACCAAACCCCTTTTACCTTTAGTAATCCTGAGGAATTTTTGCATATTTGTATAATACATTATACATTATATACATGGCCTCATTATCCTACTTTCAAGAAGAGAATAATTTTTTAAACCAATAATAAACAAAAATTAATTGATAGGGCTACATCAATCTTTCTTCTTTCCTTGGTCCTTGAATTTCCTTAAATGATGGCATCATGTTCGCCATGGTTCTATATTGAATGCCTATTCATGAATAATATATTTTGCATCTAATATAAAGAATAGATAAAACTAGTGTTAATACAATACAATAACACCAACAAAGCTGCCAGTATCAAGTTTTGATCTTTTATTTTCCCTAGAATTAATAGTTGCTGTGATTGTTACTGGTAAAGAAACAGATGTCACCCAACTGTTGTGGATTGTGCCTATGGTGGATGTTGACATCTGGGATGTGCTTCTGAAACGCTTGCTGTTTTGGGTGCAGGCTTTAAGGTGGTGGAAGACGTATTTGTTGGGAGACCTGGTGTTGTCATTTTAGATGCTGCTGTTGACTTCATGGTGGTGACTGTCACACTGGTTGAGACTGGGGAAACTGGAGCTTTGTTGACTTTCAAAGGGCTGTTGGAAGATTCCTTGTATGGTTGGAAGGCACTTACAGGACATTCCCAGTTAAGTTTGTCCTGGAATTTTCGGAAAAGCATAGAATTATCTGGGTTTGTAGATCCCGCAGGGTGTGCTACGGTGTCCACAGCAGCAGCCAAAGCACTATCAAGGGCAATCCACCAGGAACAGCATGGACTGGGCTCCTCTTGCGCTGAGTCCCATTTTTCTGAAGACTGCAAGTGTCCAGACCATGGTGGTGGCGACTTTGGTTCAACACATTATATTTTAATGTGCTTGCTTACATTCTTATTTTCCCCACTAGAATGAGTTATTAAGAGGAGGGACTGAGTCATATTTCTTTATCTCCTTCATTAGGAGTCTAGAATATAGTAGGTGCTCTTTACATGCCTTTGACTTAATTAATGTGAAGAAGGTTCATATCCAACTACTGTGTACCAGGTCAATACAATTAGACCCAGTGAATTCTCTGGGGGATTCCTTTACCATTTAAAGAAACCGAAAAGTTTCATAATAGGGAATGATTCCAGAACAAATAGGGAGATCAGAAAGTTCTTAATTTATTCTATAAGGCAGTGTTTCAGAGGGCCAGCATCTTATTGAGAAAATCTGAGTTCAAATTCTGGTTCCACCACTTACTGATTGTGTAATTTAGGAAAGTGGCTACCTGTGGGCTAAAATTTTACCTCCTGTAAAATAAGAAAGGATTGCTGCAAACATGAAATGCAATACAAATGGATGGAAAATAATCTGCATAGTTCTAGACACATAAAAAAACACTCAATAAATGCTATTAATAGTAAAATGATTAGGTTTCCACTATAAAGAAAACTATATACCAAATTCTTTGATCTATATAGTCAGAAAATTCTTAAATAAAACAATATTTGATATGATTTAACAATAAGTAACAAATATTTCCTTATGACCAAATATAGTTTTCCCAGAACTCAATGTTTTAACATATGGAATTCTAATAATAGAATGCATTTCTTTGCCACTTATCTTCCCTCTATATTTTATACAATGTTGATAGCACCAATAGATTACTTCTCCTAAAATATTATTTTCATTGCTTCATTAAACTACACATTTTTTTCCTGGTGCATTTGCCTTACCCATGGAATTACAGTTCTAAGACTGGGAAAAATATCCAAATCAAGGCATTAGGAGAAGCTCTCTCTTTTAAGGTTGGCTGCTGGTGATACTGGATTCCTGCCATGTGGCAAGGCACATGGTGGCTCTGCCGGTCTCTAGGCTTGCTTTTTCCCAATGCTTAGCCGTGGGTGATCAGGCACATGGCAGGGCATAATGGTGGTGGTATTGGCTGGTCTCTCCTGGCATCTCTCTGTCTCTGTGGCTTTTTCCCTGTGTGTCTGCAACTTTTTACTCCTTTGTTTATAAGGAGTAAGAGTAAGAGGATTAAGACCCACCCTGGGTCCCACAATCTAATCAAAGGCCCTTAACTGAAGTGATCTAATCAAAAGATTCCATCTACAATAGATTTACACACAGGAATGGATTAGCTCTAAGGACATAATCTGTGATCCACCCAGCTTCAAACTGTCACAGGCACTTTGTAAGAAGTCAATCTTAGCCAATTTTCCAATTATGAAAAAACAACTTTATGTTACCTTTTAAAACATTTGATGAGCTCTAATCAAATGCATCTTTTTAAAGTTCTGTTCTAATATAAACTTAAAATTTTAAACTATGCATACTTTCATAAGGTGAGTTTTTAAAGGAGCAGCTGTGTCTATTCCACTGTGTGATGGTTGCCATAGAAACAAATGAATGGGGCTAAGTTATTAATTTTGTGACTTTGGGGTGGGGAAATAAAAAATTTAGAGTGAGAATACTCGAAATGTAAATATACAACAGCAAATGAAGGAGAGACAACTTTATGGTGAGAAAGCAGTTGCTGAGTTTCTTTGGTCTTCCCCTTTTTGCTAGCATAAGCAAATTGTAGAGAGGGGACTGTGATGAGATTCTGTTTTTGATATCTACCCACCTTCCTCCTGGGGAAGCAGTTTTGTTTGTATTATATGAGACTGGGTAAGTTAAAAAGGAAATGAGAAAACATTGGTTATCTCTTTTTAGAAAAATAAAACCGAATGCTTTTGTAGCCAGATAAAACTAGAGTTCTGTCTGTGACCTGAGAACAGAGGGAATAGAAAAAACGTTCAGCTCGTAGCAAAGGATAAAACCAGAATATGGTAAACCATCAATAATAATTGAGGATAAATAAAATAGATGCCTCGAGTTATCTTTAGTTTCCTTTAAAATTTACTTCTTTAAAATAAACTTCATTCTGTAATGGCTATGTTTCTCTGATATTATAAAGATTTATTTAACGTATAATCATAACGTATAATGTATAACGTATAATCATATATCACTTTTACCTTATGTTACAGAAACATGGATGTTAGATCATGAAGATTTTAGAAGCTACCACTTATCCTGTGGCAGTATATTTTAAACAAAGGCAAAGAAACTTAAAGAAATAGACAGCTCTTGAATACTGAGCTTGTGAGTCTACATTTATTAAGTTATAATATCAATATTCAGCAATCCTCACTCTCAAGAAATCTATCTTATATTTAATCAGAATCCTTCCCCTGCCATGCTCCCTCATCTGTTTGCTCATTGTTGTTTTGCTTTTTTGTCTGTGTGTTTTTTTTCTTTAAGAGGCACTGGGAACTGAACCCAGGACCAAGTGGGCACTCAACTGCTTAAGCCATATCTGCTCCCTTACTCAAAATTCTTATATTTCAAACTTTATTACTCAGTTCTGTGGTGGAGAAGAATGCATTCTTTATGGGAGATGGATTTACCATGAGACTAATGGAGCTTAGCATCATGACTCCTCAGTTACACTGACCCCCTCAAAGACCCTGGGTGGACACTAGCTATGTGTCACATGGTCATATGTTTTTGTAAACCTTGCAAAAGTAAGATATTTTAATTGTACTCAGTTATAATGCTATCACTCTATTTGTACTTTTCTGTCACATTTTCCCTTGATGCTAGGGGGCAGTAGAATGACCATGGGTACTTTGGGGATCCAGCTAAATGGAAAATAATTTGGGCATAGTGGGATGTATTTTGTGGTTCATGGTCACTTCTATTTTTCAGTTTGGTTGCTGCTTGTCATCCCATGGTAAGAATAATTTCTAGGAATATTCCTACTTACTACCCACTGGTGACTATCCTGGTATCATGAAATGAATATTTATGGTCAGATGTTGTAAAATAAAATGAGTGTTTCCCATGGCACTTGCCACTGGACCTATGTGGGATGTGGAGGACAAATATATCTTAAAGTGCATGGAGCCAGAAGCTAATGTGGAGAAAATTCTTTCATTTTTCAGACACATAAGATTGTAAGTAGAGAATTGGTTCTCATGAATACTTAGTCAAATTGTAATTCTCCCTTATCAAGAATACACATGATAACACAGAATATATAATTATTAATGTATCATATGTATTTATTTTTCATTTTGGGGGGAATCACACAAAAGAGAATTTGTCAGAATGTCTGTTTGTAGGGTACAAACCTGTAAGTACTAAAAAAGAGTATATGTCTGTGTGAAGTCATATGTTTTTTTACATCCTGATTTAAGCAATAAAATATAAACGTTGGGGGAGGCAGATGTGGCTTGAGCAGTTGGGCGCCCTCCTGCCACATGGGCAGTCCCGGGTTTGGTTCTCGGTACCTACTAAAGAAGACAAGACCCTGAGCTGATGCAACAGGCTGGTGCGGTGAGCTGATGCAACAAGATGATGCAATGAGGAGACACAATGAGGAAACACATGGGAGACAAAACAAGCAGGGAACTGAGGTGGCTCAAGCGATTGGCGCTTCCCCCCCACATGGGAGGTCCCAAGTTCAGTTCTGGTGCCTCCTAAAAAGAAGACGCACAGACTGAGAGAGCACAACAACGAACAGACCCAGAGAACAGACAGGGAGTGCAAACAACGAGGGGAGAGGAAGAAATAATTAAATAAAATCTAAAATATATATATGTGTGTATGTCATTGACCATGCCAGAAGAAAGGTTGAATTGTCTTGGTGTTCTCTCTATAGAAACTTATTTTAGAACATAATCACATGAAGATGCTAAAATGTAGGAAAATATTATTAATGTGTATTAGACAATAAAATACTATTTTTCAAAAAAATCAATGAGTGTGGTATTTGTCAGTTTTTTAAAAATTTGTAATTTGGCATGATTTATTTTCTCATTCTGAAAAAAAAATTGTCTTTTCTTTAAAAGTGTTTTCCAAATTATACAAGTTTAAGGTCCCACAATATCTGGATTTGTCTATCTGCACTATATAATGATAGTTAAAACTTCTAATTAATTTAGTTATAAAACTCAGGTGAGTCACTCAAACATTTTTTTGAAACTGTATAGAAATAACATAAAAATTCTTCACATGATTTAAAAGTCACTCTTATCCCATTTTTTCCTTAGTTCCTTTAATCTTTCTTTATGTGTCATATTCTCTATACATCGCTGTCCAACAGTTTCCATGATGATGGAAATGTTCTGTGTCTGTGCTGTTCAATATGGTAGCCCTTAGCCATATGTTGCTATTGAGCCCTTGAAATGTGGCTGGTGAACTGAAATATTAATTTTTTTCTAAGTTCAGTTAATCTAAATTTACGTTTGCATAGAAACATATGGCTAATGTTTCCCAAATTAAACAGCATAATTTACACCTTTAGTCGACTTTGGGTTTAATTCCTCATGTTTATCTTCATCTCTACCTAGTCGTTGAGCATAGAAATCTATGAAGTGAAGTCCTAACTCACAACTAATATAATATATATTATTCAGAAAGTTGTGTTTCAGTTTTGAATAAGTTTTCAAATTATATATTCTTATATTCTGATTATTGTAAGGGCATTTTTATAGGTAGGTTCTTGTTTATTATGTTTATTGTTGGCAGATGTTGGAAAACTTAAAAAGGGTTATGGAAATTCCCCTTTCAAACATGCTTTTCAGTGTTGTAAAACAATCAATCAGTGAATACTTTATTCTGGGGAAATGATCCATAGAATCCAATCAATAATGGGCATTCAACTTGACTAAAAGCTGTGCTTACTAGACTGAGCTCAACAAAAGTTTGACATAAATTCAACAAATGGCAACTTTGTACTATATTAAGAGCTCTTAGCCAGATATTTCCAATGCTTTAGAAGTGTAGAGTGATAGCCAAGGCAGATGCAGCCAAGACCTACCTCCCTGGAAGATGACTGTTTACACCCAAGAGCAATTCCTGGAATGTAACAGGAAACTGCCCGAGAACACGTTGTTAATTTGGATATTTCTTCAGGCCTTCTGTTTGAGGAATGACTGTTTTTCATTCCCTTCTAAGCACCTAAGAAAATCTTTATGAATACCACACAAAAGAAAATACATATAATTTTTAAAATGTGACTTTCTCCAGATATATGATTCTTTATTGAATAATCTCCAGATGACTATTGCAACAACCGGAGTTAAAAAGTTAAACTGAAACTTCAGAATAATCAAGAGTGGTCGAGACATTTAGGCCCAATATATTGCAAACTCACAATAAATTCAATAGCAGTATTGAAATGGTCTCTCAATCTTTAGGCTCACAAAAATTTACAGAAGTTTGGAAATTCGAGCCAACAGCTTTTCCATTGTTGCTTCCTCTCCCTTTTCTTAATATCCTTAAGATTTCGTCTACTGTTTTCCTGCCTCTATACTGAAAGAATACAATTATTTTTCTATCAAATATAGTAGTCTGTGTGTATATAAGGCGAGATATAGGGATAAAACTGAAACAGGCAACCCTCAAGATATTTTCAATTTAGTTAGTTGTCCTTAAGGCAAACTGCTGATGAAGAATTTTTTTAAACAAATCAATTTTATTGATACATATTGATAAAGCATACAATTTATCCAAAGTGTACAAGCAATGGTATTTGGTATAATCACATAGTTGTGTATTCATCACTTCAATCATTATTAAAGCATTTTCATTATTTCAATAATAATAATAAACACAAAACAGACAAACAAACAAAAAGAAAATTCCTCACCGCTCAATCTCTTTGTTTCCCCTACTGTAATAGCTGTTATTTCTGGCTATTGTACAATTATTTATTTGTTTATTAAGCAGTTTTATTGAGATATATTCACATACCATATGATCTATCCAAAGTGTGTAATCAGTGGCTTTTAGTATAATCACAATGTACATTCATCATCTAAAAAATTTTACAACAATTTCATTAATCCAAAAACAAAGACTCCACACCCCTTAACACTCCTTCCTTAGCTCCACATAACCACTAATTTAATTTCATCTCTATAAATTGATTTGTATTTACATTTTATACAAATGGAATCATACAATATGTAGTACTCTGTGTCTGGTCTCCTTTACCTAGTATAATGTGTTTTTTTGTCTGATACTAACATTTTGTAGTATTAACCTACATTTGTTCAGCTTCAAAGAAAAACTGTCTTATATATGCAATTTTACCCATATTCATATTTCACATAATATATTTTTATTTCACATGATATGTTTAATTTGTAATAGGTCAATCATACAGTATTTGTCCTTTTGTATCTGGCTTGCTTCACTGAACATAATGTCCTCCAGGTTCATCCATGTTGTCATATGTTTCACGACATCATTTCTTCTTACTGCTGCATAATATTCCAATATGTGTATACTCCACAATTTATGCATCCATTCATCAGTTGATGAGGACACCTGGGTTATTTCCAATTTTTGGCTATCGTGAATAATGCTGAGTAGTGACACGAATAGACACTTTTTTTTTTTAGTTTTCATTTTGAATGAACTTTAGTGTAGATGTACACAAAGCTTATTTAGAAATGAAGACAGCCATAAAACTACAAAATAATAAAATCTTTTTATGAAGCCCAAGTTTATTTAATCTTGGCTTTTTGAATTTTAGATTCTTGGGGTGTGAGAATTTTGATAATTTTGTTCCTTGATTTGCAGTTTATGTATAATTATAGTAACTTTAGTCAAACTTATATATCCATATAAGAAAAATCCTGACATAATGTGTATTTAATGGATTCAAAAGTTAAAAACATTGGTATCCCTCTCTCATACTTAAATAATGAGAAAATTTGAAGAAGAGGTAAATATTTGTCAAGCTGGAGAGGATAATATGGCCTAGGATTACAATATATATTTGTAACAGTGGGATAAAAGTTTCATATCAAGTCAAAGTTTCTTATTGGAGAAGGCTTATCTTTCATTGGCCATGAAAGAAAAGGTAAAAAAAAAAAAAAGCCAAGAGATGCTAAGGAAGGAGAGCTTTTACAATCTTATTTTAACATAAGATACCACAGATATTAAAAAAAAAGAATTTCTTGAAAAAGAAGAACATAGTTGGAGGATTCACACTTCCTGTTTTTAAACTACACCACAAAAGTAATCAAAACAGGGTGTTAATGGCATATAATAGCCAAATTGATCAATGGAACAGAAATGAGAGTCCAGAATTAGAGCAACATATCAATAGCCAATTATTTTCAACAAGGGTGCTCAGTACATGCAGTGGGGGAAAGAACAGTCTTTTTAGCAAGTGTTATTGGGAAAATTGGATATCCACGTGCAAATGAATGAATTTAGACCCCTACCTTATACCATACGCAAGATTCAACTCAAAATGGATCAAAGACCTAAATATAACAGCTAAAACTATGAAACTATTAGAAGATAACATAGGGGCAAAATCTACGACCAGGAATTCAGCAATGGCTTCTTAGATATGACATCAAAAGCTCAAGCAACAAAAGAAACAGATAAATTTTATTTCATCAAAATTAAAAACTTTTGTGCATTGAAGGAAATTATCAAGAAAGTAAAAAGACACTCTACAGTAAGGAGATAAGAGTTTCAAACCTAAAGAACTTTTACAATGCAACAACAAGAAGACAAACAACCCAATTAAAAAATGGGTAAAATACTTGAATAGATATTTCTCCAAAGAAGATAAACAAATGTCCATTATACACATGAAAAGATGCTCAATATCATTAGCTGTTAGGGAAATACAAATCAAAATACCAACTATCCCACTTCACATCCACTAGGATGGCTACTACTTTAAAAAATGGAAAATAACAAGTGTTAGCATATGGAGAAATTTGAACTTTCATGCATTGGTGAAAATGTAAAGTGGTGAAGCAACTGTGGAAAGCAATATGGCCATTCTTCAATAAGTTAAATGTCGGATTACCATGTGATTTTGCAAATCCACTTTTAGATATATACCTAAAGAAAGTGAAAACAGGGTCTCAAACATATACTTGTATACTAATATTTATAATAGCATTATTCACAATAGCCCAAAGCTGTAAACAAACCAAGTGTCCATCCACAAATGACTAGAAAAGCAAAATGTGGTACATACACACAGTGGAATGTTATTCAGACATAAGAAAGAATGAAATTATGAGATATGCTGCAACATGGAAAAACCTTGAAAACATGCTCAGTAAAATGAGCAAGGCACATAAGAACAAAAATTGTATGATATTACTTATAAGAGATGACTAGAAATAGCACATTTGCAGAGAGAGGAAGCAGATTAGACAGTACCAGAGGAATGGGGAGAGGAAGGGAAGTGTGTGTTTGTAAAATAAAATAAATTTTAAAAGGGAGAGATCACATGGATTATTAAGAAAAAACAATATAGTACAGAAATAAAATTTTCGTTTGGGATTTCTCTGAAATTCTATTATCCTTTGGACTTTTTAGGAGAGCACAGCAAGATTCGAGAACATTTTAAGACTTTGTGAACTTATTCTGTATACATTTTAGTTGTGTGTTTTCTTTAAGACAGATTTACACGTGATAAATTTAATTCTATAAGTGATGGCAAATTTATACAGTCATATAAACACTATCATAATTATGATATAGAACATTTCTATCACCCCAAAAGGTTGCCTCTGTCCCTGTGCTGTAAATCACCTCCTCCACTCTCAGCCCCTTAGAAAAGATAATAAAGGAATATTATGAATAACTTTATGACAATAAAGTTGACAAAATAGATGAAATCAATAAATTTCTTAAAAGATGCACACACAAAAAATGAAGTTCACTCAAGAATAAATAAGTATCCTGAATAGCCCTATCTCTACTAAAGAATTGAATTTTTAGCAAATAAACCTTTCTATAAGGAAACTCCAAACCCACGTAGCTTCACTGCCAAATTCTTCAAAACATTTAAGGAGGAAATATCACCCAGTCATAAACTCTCCTATAAAATTGAAGAGGAGAGACTACTTCTCAACTCATTTCATGAGGCCAACATTACTCTTATATCAAGACCAAACAAAGACATTACCAGAAAAGAAAACTATACATTAATATAACGTCCTTCATTAACAATGATACAAAAATTACAAAAAATTGTAAGCAAATAAAATAGAATTATAAAGTCCAAATGAGATTTTATCTAAGGATACAAAGTTAGTTTGACCTTTGAAAATCAATCATTGTAATCTACTATATCAACACACTAAATTATTTTTTTAAAGCATAGTTATCTTAATAGATGTTACCAAAATAACAACATCCATTCCTGATAAAACCTCAGCAAACTAGGAACAGAAGGGAATATCCTGAACCTGGTAAAAGCATATACCTGAAACTTAAAAATATCATTATATTTAATATTGCACAATTGAAATCCCCCTAAGATCAGCAACAAGGTAACGATGTCCACTCTCACCATATCTATTCCACATTGTCCTGGAGTGTCTAACCAAAGCATTAAGATACTGTAGCAGTTTGGCATTGTTTATGAATTCCAAAAATAGATATTGGATTATGTTTGTAAACTGGTCTGTACCTGGTTGTGATTAAATTATGCTTAGGGCTTTGATTGGGTCACATCAGTAGGACATTGAGTCCCCACCTCCTTGGTGGGCAGGGACTCACGGAGAAAAGTACACAGCAGAGAAGAGAGTTGGAGTTTTGAGCTGGAGCCCAGAACGTAAGCACATAGAAGAGCAGAGCAGCTGAGCCCAGAGAGAATTGAGCCCCGGGGAGAGAGACAGAGTCAGTCGCCTGATAGTCTACAGCTGGCCTTGTGGAGAGAGCAGGGCAGCTGAGCCTGGAGAGAAACAAGCCCTGGGAAGAGAGGAACCCAGGAAACCTGAACCCTTACAGAGGTCGGCAGCCATCTCACTCCAACACGTGGAAGTAGATTTTGGTGAGGGAAGTAACTTATGCTTTAAAGCCTGGTAACTGTAAGCTTCTACCCCAAATAAAGACTTTTTATAAAAGCCAGAAGATTTCTGGTATTTTGCATCAGCACCCCTTTGGCTGACTAATACAGACACAAAAAAGAAATCAAAGGCAT